>CM044558.2:9994204-10227579 GCA_024416835.2 Perccottus glenii
ATCAATGACACTTGAAGTCTTTTGTGGTAGTTTTGAGGCTCTTTATTTTCTCAGATGGTAAAGCTGCCCATTCTTCTTGGCAAAAAGTCTCCAGTTCCTGTAAATTCTTAGGCTGTCCTGCATTAACTGCACATTTGAGATCTCCCCAGAGTGGCTCAATGATAATGAGTTTCAGGAGACTGAGATGGCTAGTCCAGAACCTTCACTTTATGCTGCTGTAGCCAATGAAATGGCCAATCATCATAGACTTGCCTTGTAGACTCCTCTCCTCTTCCGGACAAAAAGTTAAATTTTTCATTACTCCAAATGATTTTGTTCTAGAAGTTTTGAGGCTTGTGCTGTTTGGCGTATTGTAAGCGGGATGCTTTGTGGCATTTGCGTAATAATGGCATTCTCAACCATGCAGCCCATTTTTCTTAAAGTGCCTCCTTATTGTGCATCTTGAAACAACCACACCACTTTTTTCAAAGAGTTCTGTATTTCAGCTGAAGTTATTTGTGGGTTTTTCTTTGCATCCTGAACAATTTTCCTGGCAGTTGTGGCTGAACTTGTTGTTTTCATTTTCCACTTCCTAATTAGAGTTTGAACACTGCTGATGGGCATTCTGAATTCCTTGGATATCTTTTTATATCCCTTTCCTGTTTTATACAGTTTAATTACCCACAGATCCTCTGACAATTCTTTTGCTTTCTCCATGACTCTGAATACAGAAACATCAGTGCAGCACTGGATGAAAGATGCAAGGTTCTGTCAGGAGCCCAGAAACTCACTGACCTTTTTATAAACACACACAGATTACAAACAAACAGAACACAGGTGAGCATGGTTACCTTTAGTAGCTTTTCAAACCTGTTTGTGTCAACTTGTGTTCATGTTATCAGACCAAAATCTCCAGGGTATGTAAACTTTGATCAGGGTAATTTCTGTTGTCATTATGACAATAGTAAACACAGATGTTTGACAATAAATGGCTTCAACCAACCACTAACTGTGAGTGAATGAAAAGGTTATCACTGATATTCTCTAAAAAATGGCCCAAAAAAAATCACACATTTTGCCAGGGTATGTAAACTTATAAGAAAACTGTACAACCAATTAGAATTCAATGTCAATAGTCGCATTTCCAGAAACAGATTTGAATTTACATCTTGAAATCTTGCTTGACAATGATTTAATGGATACAGCTGAATTTGCAATATTACTAAAACAATATTCTCACACCATTGCTGTGTCACTGGAGACAAGGTGGGGTAAGTGTCTTGTCCAACGACAGTATGAACTATGAGAATAGGGAGGGAGGGAATTGAACCACCATCCTTCCGGTAATAGTATGACTATGACCTGTCCAACATTTCAAAATATTGTTTTAAATTCTTTTAATTCACATTGCAAACATGATTTTGTGAAAGGTGTCTAGGTGAATAGTGAGGGGACACTTTCTCAATTGTCTGACTCTGGTATCTGGTCTCTTACTAACGGCCATTAGTGTGTTTGACGGTTTGTCAAAAGTGTAGGACTTTGCCGTCCTGGGGACACCCGTCATGTGGGAATGTGGCTGTGGATAATGATGAATGTTTCAATCAATTAGCTTATTGCTGAGAACAAGTGGTGGCAGCCTGTGAAAAACAGTGACACATAACCTGAAAGATTACTCGAGCCTCACCACAAGGACTCCTGTAGAGGTCTGAGAGAGTGTGAGAGCTGTGGCTGGAAACATGAAGAAACACACATAAATATCGAAATGTAGCTAATCGTTTGAAAAAAAAGCCAAATAAACCCAAATTAGAGAACGAGTCGATTGAAAAGTTTTTTTTTATAAAATTCATTATGCATGGTAGATGCATATGATTGTTGACAATAATCATATGATTGACATCAATCATAAGAAAACCATTGACCGTCCTGACCATAACATTGCTATTCAGAGTTGATTCATGGTGTTGTCTAATTTAATTTTGCTGGGTTGCATGGCTATATTCAGGATATGATGCTTACATGCACAAGGAAAACAAGTCATTCATCGTCCTTATCGTTACTTACTTGACCTTCAATTGGAGTGAGCTGTCACTGTCACAGCACAAGATCAGCACCAAGAGCTTTTGGAAAAAGAGGACATTGTTAAGCCGCTGTTTAGTCTAGCAATAACTGCAGGATGGTAGAGAGAAGGGAATGACACAAAGCCAGTAGACCCAAGTCAAAATGAGACCCCCCTGTGAGTCATGAAGCTGCCCTTATCCTACTGCTACATCCGGTTCATAAGTCTCAAACAATTCGGAAATCAGTCACATGCTCATATCTGGGCTGTGAACTCAGTCCTACTGTATTAATAACACCATCAGCGTTAAACGACAGCTGTGCAATCTTCTGGTCAAGTACCCTCATCTGGTTCTGGCTCTTTTCTGTTTCATTAAGTTCCATCATAATCCAGGCATCTGTCCACAGAACTAGATTTGATAGTAACTGCAAAAAACTGCATCAGCATTTCCTGTGCAGGATTTGACCTTAAACCTACATTTACCAAGGACTTCACCTCAAAAGATGCCATAGATTTTAAGCTGACGTGACTTTTGCTAGATCTAAAACAGTACTGAGGATTAAAATATAAATACTAAGAGAAAACTGATTGGCACTGACCTCTGTGTGACCTTCAGTCCGAGCTATTTTTAGCCAGCCCTTTTATTCCCAGTGATTTGAGCACATCTCTTTGTCTCAGCTCCCTCCGTACAATCTCCAGTTGCAGCTGCTGCTAACTGAAACAAAAGACATTGTATTGACAGCTACATATTACAAGGCCTTTATCTACAAAGGCTGGGAGCTGCAGCAGAAATACAAGCCTATTTTGGAGATGACGTCCTGGCTCGACACTGATATGCACATGAGCTGGCTCCAGGACGCTGAATGTGTTCCCTTGCAGTCACTTGGTATTGGTTTATAGTACAAGAATAGAGCCAGCTTAAATATACATTCTCTTGTATGATGCTGTAGTATTAGTATGTTTGTAAAACAGATTTCTTTTTTTTGCTGATCATCTCCAAAATAGTAAGTAAATTCTGCACAGCCAAATTTACCTGGGAAAGTATACTCCACCCAAGTGGCTATTTTTAAACTTCTTTATTGTAGCCATACTATCATATTTTAACCAAGTAAGACAAGTAAAAACAAAAAAAGTCCATCCTTACTGAGTACAATTATCCCCACGGCAGCGTCGCGCCACGGCAGCGCCGGCACGGCAGCGCGCCACGGCAGGGCAGCGTCGCACACGGCAGCGTCGGCGTCACACGGCAGCGTCGCGTCACGGCAGCGTCGCGTCACGGCAGGGCAGCGTCGCGTCACGGCAGGGCAGCGTCGCGTCACGGCAGCGTCGCGTCACTGCAGCGTCGCGTCACGGCAGCGTCGCGTCACGGCAGCGTCGCGTCACGGCAGCGCCGCGTCACTGCAGCGTCGCGTCACTGCAGCGTCGCGTCACTGCAGCGTCGCGTCACTGCTGCGTCGCGTCACTGCTGCGTTGCGTGAATCACTTTCTATGTTAGTCAGTCTGACAATTTACACCGGTTGCGTCTCTTAAGCGTCTCAACGCTACGCTATTGATAGGTTGGACTTTAATTTTTCGAGCGGCTCCACGTCAATCTGCACGCTACATGGGGAAAACACAGGAAGTAGGAACCAAGTTTCAAAATAAACTTCAGCTACGCTATCAAAATAAAAGCGCACTAAAACGCAACGCTCGTGAGACACTTTTGGTGTAAATTGGGGGTTATAGACACTTTGTAGTGTGTAGGTTTTTGCGGCATGTTTTCCTCCTTTCTTTAACCAATTTTGCCCTAAAATGTCCAAAATCAGTTTATTTCATACATGTCCAAGCCTTTGTATTCAAAAACATGAATGAGCTTCTCCTTTGGCAGTGTTCAGTTTGTACATTCTGGGCAGTTTGTACTAATGGAAAAAGAACTAATACAACTCGAGGGTCTATGGAATTTTGAAATGTCTATTCTTCAAATGCTGTTTTTTTATGTGCATCATTTTACACATTGCACCTTTAAGCAGAGTGTATGCTCTTCTTCACGGGAAAAAGAAACTCACACTGCTATTAGTACTCATAAAGTTGTATTGAAGGGACCCTAATCTGTGACAACTGAAGAAATATTCATACTGAACAATGCATCTGCATAAGCATCGTAGATTGAAAATATGTTTTACTATTAAAAAGATTATATAAGACTAGCATTTTCAAAAAAATATACTGAAGTGAAATAATGAATTATAAATGTAACAAATAATAGCAATTAAAATAAAATAAAATAAATAATGATAATTATTTATTAATTAATTAATGATACTAAAATAAAAATACCACATTGGAAATCATCTGCTTAGCCCAGCAATCAAAACAGCTTTACTACATAACACTACCACTTGTCTGCCGTCTTTATTAAAGGAAATATTCCACTTAGAGCACGGAATATGAAACGGTTAGTGTCATACATGAATATAAATGTATCAAGTTACACTACAATATTCAGGAGGCCAATATAATATACTACCTGCTCTCTTCTCTGACTGTTCCTATGCCTCGGAGGGTCTTTTCCACTAAATCAACAGAAGTGCTTACCACTTCATCTGACTCCATTAGTTACATAAGAACAGCAGTTTTATTTTATTTTTTGGATCATCTGGGGAAATCCCCCTGCTGTTGGAAACAGTGTGGTTGTAGGGCAGGGATTCCCGTCTGGGACCTGGTTTAGAGGTACTTTCAAAGCCGGTTTTACGCCCCCTTTCAACCTCCAATGTTGTAGCCGTTTGGTTGTGTAAAATAGATGGAAGCATCCTAATTAACTCGGCTCAACTGTTGGCTACTGGAGTACATGAGGAGGCTATAAATAGACTAATTACTGATTAACTACAGTTATCTCACCAAAGCTGTGATTACGCTTCAAAGTTGATGGGTGTGATAGGAAGCAAATAGGATGGTGTTGTTGTGCATTAGCATATTTGATTTTTTATTGTGAGCCAAGGCTTTTGTGTTGGACTGTAAAGGCTGTTTATGTGTTATAGAATATTATAAGACATAAGAGAAATTCTACAACAGACTTCGACTATGTTCACACTACAGTCAAATCTATAATCTTTTTTTATTTGATCATTATAACAGATTGCTAAATTGCAGTGTAAGCTGACCTTGGTCCTGAAGTGTGCCAACAACATAGCACCTCTTTAGACCTAGCATGAAAATCCTGGCAATGTGAACATATGTCAAGAAGTCTGACTTAAAGGGTACATTCAATGCAAAAAACACTTGAACATCCTTTTGGCACCTATAATTGTGTGTTTGGGGTCTCCACTAATTCAAAAACTTTGAAACAAAGCGACTGTGGGATCTCTCTGTTATTGGCCAGATCTTTTCACTTGAGCAAAAGCGGCTCGTTTCTCAAAGTCTATCATTGTGACAACATATGCATAGGAGGGGGGCTCGCTCGTACGTGTCCATCAAATTGTTTATTTTTGCTACAGCATAGCAACGTTAGCTTGCTATCATGTCAAATTTTATTGCTTAAAGCTCATTTCACCCTAAAAAAATGTAAAAAAAAATTTCACCCTTTAAATTTCTTTTTTTACATTTTTAATCATTTAGCAGACGCTTTTATCTAAAGCGACTTACATTCACCAGTGTTATATTTACATTTTCAGTTTACGCTTTCATTCAAAGTGACTAACATTAAGGTTTCATTCACCAGTGTTACAGCTGGAACACCACTGGAGGCAAGGTGGGTTAAGTGTCTTGCCCAAGGACACAACAACAGTATGAACTGTGGGGAGAGCGGGAATCGAACCGCCTACCTTTTGGTTGAAGGACGACCAATAAAATGCTACTATTGGTTAGGCTATATAAAGACATAGTCAGCCAGTAATAGTGGTTATATGAACTTAGAAACGGACTCTTAGACAAGAGGCATGCCGCACCAGTGTTACTTTCTCAATCTTACTGTTGCAATTGCAACTGGCTCAAATGTTTAACCCATGACTGAATCGATGAAGCACTTTCCATTTTAACAAGTTTGAAATCCTGAAAAAACAAACTGTAGTTTTGTACAAGCGCAACCTGGTAAAACCGACGGAAATGGGGGCGGGACATGAACTCAACTCTGTTCAGAGGAGTACTTCAGAGAGGGATTCCCAGGGTCCTGTATATACGGTGGCTGTGAAGAGTGGGAGGGAAAGTCCAGAATAGTCCTGATTTTGGACAACATCCTCCTCTCCGACACAACAGTCAGAGAGTTCAGCTCCTCCCCTACAACATGTCCGGCCTTCTTAATGATGTTGTCGAGTCTATTAGTGTCCCTCACGCGCAGACTGCTGCCCCAGCAGACCACAGCGTACATAATGGCACTGGCCACCATAGACTCGTAGAACATCCGTAGAATAAAGATTAGTCTGCTGCGATCTCTAAACAATATCCAGAATAAGGACTGTACATGTTTGCACATTCATATACACATGACTCTACAGCCGCAGAGTGCTGTACTTCCTGTATATCTTGAGTGACAGGTGTCCTGCAGTAAGACAGGAGGCCGCTAACAAATTGAGGTGGATGCATAGGATGGACATATCCAATTGAAAAATAAGCTAAGAATAGTATAATATGTATATTATTCTGTATAGTTAAAAGCCTACTCATAATTTCCTTTAGCTCAATTATATAGGGCAGAGCATACACTTTAAGAACAAAGTTTCTATGCTGCAATGCCCAAAAAATGGTAGAACCTCAGAAGGCTATAAAAGATAACCCTGAGCATCCTATTTACAGAGAGTACACGAGTGTGCTTCATATTCTGTGGTACTCAATTTGTCCTCTCTGGAACATATAGCAACAGAAACAGAGGTGGCTATTTCTCCAGTTAGAGTCCATCTGCACATGGAATGGCCAACAATATTTCCATATGCAGTGATTGTGGAGGCACTATCCCTTTGGTTTGGTTGAGTCTTTAGTCACAGTGTGGTGGCAGTGCTCCATTCCCTTAAGGCCAGAGTGTTTATCTCACTGGTGTTTAAGCTCCAGTCTTTGGCATGCACCCAAAGCAAAGCCCTGCTCTCCGGCGGGCCTGCCTGGGCTAACTCCCTCCAGTTGACCTCGTTTAAAGGCCTGGCTGCCCGTCTTGCTGTCCCTCGGAGCGGTCAGCCTCAGTCATATATCTCTGACTGTGTGTCTGTCTGTGTGTCTCTGGCTCGGGATCCTGGCCTCAACTTAACCACTGTCTGATGCTAGGAAAAACAAAACAAGAAATGCAGCACAGTAACGGCCCGGAGCTAATAGTTTGACGTAAAAACTCTCCTCTTTTGTCCTCCCAGTCCCTCTGCCCTTCCACATAAAGCAGCACACAAACCTTTGGTATTCCAGGCTTACTGCTCTCTCTGTGAACCCATCCAACGCAATCCAATGCGCCTTTTATCTTCCTAATGACAGCTAATTAATTAGACTGACTAGATGCTTGTGCTATTTATACAACAGTATAATTAGTTGAATTATAGTTACTGTTTACCCACTCAGCCACAATGTATTGTACTCGACGTAGTACTTTATTCATTTGTGTCGTTTTTTGTAGTGCAGTCCTGCTGTTACAAGATGCATAAAAGAAACATTGTGTCATTTATTAACACACAGTATATAGTATAAAGACACTGTATTGGAATGTAGGCAGCATGTCAGGAGTGGAATACAAGTAATGGTATTCAACATGCCTGATAATGCATTAAGGCAAGAGATAATTGGTTTTGTTCAACTTGCATGTTGTCCAACTTAAACTGACTTACATATATATCTCTGCCACCACAGTTCATACTGTCATTGTGTCCTTGGGCAAGACACTTAACCCACCTTGCCTCCAGTGGCTGTAACACTGGTAATTACATTAGAACAATGTAAGTCGCATTGGATAAAAGCGTCAGCTAAATGAATAAATGTAAATGTAAATGTAAATCTCAGATGTTTGCAGTATATGCAAACATCTGAGCAAAACTGACTCATTTCCGGAGAATTATCTTAACCTGTTTTGTTTTGAAGGAACATTGCATTTATTTTTGCCATGTTTGTTATGGATAAAACAAACTGATGAGCTTGGTTGTGCTGTTAGAGTGGTTCTCTTTGAAAAGGGTATATGTTGCTATATGAGCCTCAGTTTTCAACAAACATCTGCTTCAAGAACCCTTAAATTGGTTCTTAGTACGCTTCCAGGACGCTTCCCTGGTATTGTTCCAATGAAATGTAAATGCAACATGGACCACCCGATAGCTTCCAGAGAGTAGAAAGACACTAAACACTGCAGAAAAACGTGCAGAGCCTTGCAATGCAATGGATTAATAGTAGGACTGCACTATGTTAGAAAAACATGCAACTATGTTAAATATTGTGATTATGATATGAGTTTTGATACAGTAAAAGTTCAATGAAATTCAGACAAAATACAAGACTCCGTACTAACTTCTGCTGGTGAAACCTCTACTAAATCAAAACTAAAGACTAAAACAGGACTTAATTTAGGATTGAATCCTTGAAACAAAACCATGCCTGAACCAGGACATTTCAGACCATTTTTGATTTAAGGTTCTGATTGGACAATAATTTTTTGCCCAATGTCTCACATAGATTAAAGACCACTGCATTATTGCATTTCAAGTAGTTCTTTAGAATTTGTATATTGCATTTGTTGTTATTGCAATAATGATAAATGTTTATTTCGATCACCTACACAACAACCAAACAAACAAACAAACAATCCAGACAAGTCAAATGCAGTCATGCCAAAACTTACAAACAAACCGAAAAGGTGTAGGCTGAAGCTAAAACCTTTGTAAATTATCTTATATAATGAACATATATTTTCCATTGTTACAAAGAAAGAGATTTACATAAATGTGAATAAATGTGAGAAAATTGTACAGTCCTCCGATTTTGCGTTTGGTTTATGTCATGCACATGTCAGTGCCATCACTCTTGTGGTTTGGACAAAAGTTTCTGTCACGACCAAATTAAGATGAGCCCTCTACATTAGGTTGGTACATCTGGGAGTGAGAGCTCAGTTTGTTAAATCATTTGTGGCAGTGTTGAAAATGCTGTTGTGAAGGCTCAGTGCACAAAGAGCCAAAATGTTCTGGTCCAATCTAAAAGAAGGTATTGGTCTGCCATTTGGAAAAGATCTAATACTAAAAGGTGACATATATATCCATCTATCATAGACAACACCCATGATTCCGTTACACACAATTTAAGATATTTATTATTTTAGCATGCACAGCTAAGTGGTGCCATGGTCAAATTGGTAGCTTGACTAGGCCATGTAACTGGACCAGAGCAGTATACAGTACATGCACAGGGGTAATGTATTTGTTGACTATTCTGTCCTAGCATCATGAGCTCAGGTATAACCAGGTGGAACATTTTACGTCACTGACCAAATACATTTTGATGGCATCGGAGCACAAACCTGTTCCCTGTCCAAAAAGCTTGGCCATCTTGTTTGTGTTCCTTTACCCCCTATGTCATGGTGCTGCAAACTATGGAACATGCTCAGACTGGCTAATACAATTTGTGTCCAACTAAAGTGTAGTAGTAGAAACTTGGTCTATATGCAAAATATCTCATGTAAGCGAGTTTCAGCTGTGTGCTAATGATGAGCGAGTGTTTAACAAAGCCTGTGTAACTCCTGTTTGTATTCTACCTTTTAAACAAACACCGTCTTATTATGTAATTTCCCTTGTGTCTCTCCACATCCAGAGCTGACATATTACACCACATTGCACACTCTAGCTCTGTTCCGTACAGTATACCCTCCAGCGAGGTCTTCCCCACTTTCTTACAGTGAGTTCTACATTCAGTGTGTAATTATCGGACAATGAGCTTTCCTTAGGGTTTATGTTGCCCTCTGTAGGACTATTGCAAATTTCTACAGAGGCCTATTAGCGCTTGATAAACCACTGGGCTGATGGACTGGAAAAGTGTGGGCTTTTTTCAAAGAGACGGAGAGTCCTCTGGTGGCCCTAATTAGCTAGCGGAGTTTAGCCGGATCCTAGAGTCCTGGTCAGGTGGAAGACGCCTGGCCCAGGCATTAATGAGCGCTACTATCGCAATTGGTTTTCATTTCCTGGTTGGATGTCAGAAGAAAGTGGGTAGACAGTGGGTAATGTTATCGTAGCCGTAGAGTGTGCCTGTTACAACAGTCTAGTCCGAGATGAATGGAATGCAAATATATTATAATGTAGTTGCAGAGGATCTGATTTAATAGCAACAGCAAAATGGCCCTTACTGGCTTGTTTGGGCAGATAATTGAGCAGAGTAAAAAGTATTTTGCAAGTTCTGTTCAAATGATGTCACATAAATACACATACTTTTGATTAAGCAAAGTTTGTTGAAGCATATTATTTTAGTACAAACCCTCATATTATTTTAGTTGGGGTGCAGGGTGGCAGACGGTAGCACTCCTCACAGAAAGGTTTTATGTTCAATCCATGCTTTTCTGCATGTCTCTGCCTTCCTCCCACGTCCCGTCCAAAGACAAGCATGTATGGTGACTTTGAATTGCCTCTAGTGAATGAACGTGATTGTAAATGGTGAGTCCTTGTATGTCTCTAAGTGTTAGCCCTGCGACTAACTAGTGATCTCCAGAGTGTACACCCAAAGCAGCTGGTACATCGATTTAAGCTGCATTTGGACTGCACTACAACTTTACCTTTATTGCTCACACACAGCAGACATCATTGTCCAATCAGATCCTGGCCACTCTCATAGGTAGACCTAAATTGACTTTAATAATTGTGATCTCAAAAGAATGGTCTCTATAACTCATTGTATGGGGGCTTTTGCATGCATGGTGCACTCAGCTAATTAGAACTTTGTGCACAGAGTCACCGAGACTTGGCTGACGCATACAACAGCCAAAACAGAAGAATGATTTAAAAGGTTCTGGGTAAAATGAACTCCTTCACAAAGTAATCAAAAAGATGTGTTGTTTTTCATTTATTTATATAAGCAAGAAAGATAAAGACACCAAAATAGACACTTTCAAGATGGCAAAAATGATAATGTGCTATTGAAGTCTGGTCTGAAGTTTGCCATTAGCATTAACATACATCTTTTGCATAGCCTTTAAACTCTGTGCATGTTGTTCTTCTCAGACAGGTTTTGATGAGAAAACCAGCTCAATAAACGACATATGACCTAAATGTTACTATTTTGTTTGGGAGCCTATCCATGTTAACAGTGATGTAGTGATGTTGGTTTTGAACATGGACAGCTCCATTATTGAGAGGAGCTTAAGCGATGACAGTCCTTGATGCACAAAGCATAAAATGACTATTCAGTTCTGGGTCATCTGAAATCTAAGATGACTCAGACCCTCGCTGTTTTCTATATTTACCATCACGTGACAGCCCTAAGCTTTTGAGTGGTGTGCTTCTGTGTTGAGTTTGCACAGAGTGAGTTCAAACAGGAAGTATATGAGTCTATAGTCATGTAAATGAATTGAGGGAATAAATCTGATGAAATAAGGATTATAGTTTTAAATCTGAATACAGCCTCAGAGACATTCAAAGACAATTCCAGTCTTTATTTCATTGTACTCTCCTCAACATATTTCATCTTTGATTAAGTGTAAGAACTTGGTCACAATGTTGACAGCCCAAATCCAGTATAAATTCTCTGTTTTTCTCTGTGATGTTGTCCTTGTTAAATCCAGTGTGGTAGAAAACAGAGTGATGGCTTGTGTTTGCCGAGCTTGGTCTCAGGCAGACCATGCTGCTCTGACAGCGTGACGCACTCCCATAAAAGGGGCTCTCGCTTCCAGTCACACACATGTTGCCGGGGCAATTAGCATGAGCACAGGTGATTGACAGCTGCCACAGTCGGGAGGTAAACAAGGAGGTGCGGGTGCTGCTAGGGACGAGCGGGACAAGCTCTGTGTGTCTAGTACATGTGACTGTCATGAAGAATAGATGAGCCACATCGTGTTTAATTAGTGCTGCACACAGGTGACAATAGGACAGGAATACAGGGATGAAGACACAAGTGAAATGGCTTCTTAATGAGTTGCTTTTACTATTAACTATTAACACCAATATCTCTTCTGTAAATGAAATACACATACATTCTTTTTATAGTTATGGTTCATTAATGAATATATTCATTTTGCAAAAGAGACACAAAGGTAGCATGAAATCACAATTAAACATTTAGATGTATTTTATATTAGATTTACATTATTCAATTCCTTTGTCAGTTTTCTTCTTATTTCCTCTTTATGTTGGACCGTGATATTCAGTCTGTGTAGTACTGGTCTCTGAGGAATGGCTTTACACTTTCCATTGATAGCAATTGGTATTATTATAATTCTTTTTACTAGATAAAACCTATTGTATGACACATTTTTGTGTAGTATTACCATGGATGCACACATTAGGTGTTAGATATATTCACATTGAACAGATCTTGTAACATTTCATTATACAGGCCATTAATTAGCACTTAACTTGATGTGATTTCTGTTCTCTGGCAGTAAGCGCGACGCCTTTAGCTCGGTTAGGAAAGAACAATATGGCTGCCTTTGCGGCTCACTATTAGCAGTAATATCATCAAACTTAATTAATACCATATGCCACAAGTATGTTACTGCCTGTATGGCTCATTATCCCTAACATTATGACAGTATAATTAGAGAAAATTTAGATTGGCGTCCTGTAGGCTGCATGAATGTTTGCAGTTTTGAGAAGGTGTTTGCAAGAAAATGTAGAGGACTAATACTAATGGTTTTTTTTTAATAGCGCTTTTCCACCTAGTGGTGCGCTTTACCAGTGTACCACTGGAGGCAAGGTGAGTTAAGTGTCTTGCCCAAGGATACAACGACAGTATGAACTGTGGGGGAGAGTGGAATGTATGTTTTGGGATGTTTCGAGTGGGGATCGAACCACCCACCCGCCGGTCGATGGACGGCCGCTCTACCACTGAGCTACTGCCGCACTTACAGTCCTTCCTTATTCTACCTGCTACTACCTACTGAGCCACATCATCTTCAATAGTGATAAAAGTGGACTCTGACTGACTAGCTCTGCACTGACCCTGTGTACAGTGTACATTTTAGGACATCGTTGGGCACAGAGAAAAGGGACTTGACCTCAGACTACAGTGCCTCAGCGTTAGACAAAAAGGCATCTAAACAGCCTCAGATTCAGACCCCACGGACTCAGACTAAGACTCAGACTGGGTTGATCTGTGGCGGTGCTGCTGCGCCCGGCCTCAGAAAGGGCCAACAGAGAGCAGATATAAAATTTGTGTTGTCCATTAGGCCCGGCCCGGCCCGGCACAAGGGCGCTTAGCATGATTTTTTTGTGGGCGCCAGTTCAGTTAATCAGTGTCAAGTTTGTGCTCACCTTGTCATTCACCTAGGGAGCTTGTGAAAGAACCTCTTCCTAATATGAATTAAAAACAGGCTTAGGTGCTCTCTTTCACAACAGGCTTTTATGCTCATGGTTACTCAGCCACATGTGCTAAAGATGCTGGAGAGTAAAAATATTATAGGTGGTGTAGCAGAAAAACGTCAGCTGCAGCGGAGGTTACTCATGGAGTGAACAATGTAGGTTTACTAATAAATTCATTTTTCAGTTTCTCTTTCCCTCTCTTTGTTTTTTTATCAGATTTAGGTTGATAAGTTCGGAACTCATATTATATTAATTTACAATTTTATTTCAACACAATTCTTGTTGCTGTGAATTATTTGGTCATTTTATTTGTATTTATTAAATTTAGTTTTGTGTACAAGCCTGGCTAGACAAATGTTGATATAATAATAGAATTACATAAATATAAATCCATGCATATTTTTTCTCATTAAGTTTCACAAAACAAACCCAGCAATTGACAAAGTGGGACAGTCTGTCAGGAACTCCCGGGCCGCTTTGTCTTCCCAGTCAGCCCCTGGACTAAACTGCATCAGACCAGACAGACTCGGCCTTTACAGACTCAGACTCAACAGGCTCGGACTAGACGGACTCACACTACATTAGTCATTTAGCAGACGCTTTTATCCAAAGCGACTTACAAGTGAGGAAAACAATGGAAGCAATTTTAACAACACAAGGTACAAAAGTGCACAAAAAAACTAGTCAGTTAAAACCCAGCACAGCATACAAAGCTAAGGATAAGAGATTTTTATTTTTATTTATTTTTTTTGGAAGAAAGGAATCGATAGAAAGGAAGTAGAACTCAGTGTTTGTCAGTCAGGTGTTGATGGAAGAGATGTGTTTTCAGGCGTTTTTTAAAGATGGCTACAGAATCTGCTGATCTTGTAGCAGCAGGTAGATCATTCCACCAATGTGGAACAGATCCAGAGAAGGTACATGAGAGTGATTTTTTACCTTTTTGGGACGGTACCACCAGACGTTCATTTGCAGAGCGCAGGGATCTGGTAGGAACGTAGGTCTGTATTAGTGAGTGAAGATATGAGGGTGAAGAACCAGTAGTGGTCTTGTAGGCCAAGAGCATAGCTTTGAACTTGATGCGGGCGTCAACCGGGAGCCAGTGTAACCTAATGAATAGAGGAGTTACGTGCGCTCTCTTTGGTTCATTAAAGACCACTCTTGCCGCTGCATTCTGGATAAGCTGCAGAGGTTTGGTTGTGCAGGCAGGGAGTCCAGCCAGTAGAGCATTGCAATAATCCAGTTTGGACAAGACAAGAGCCTGGACTAGAATTTGTGTAGAGTGCTCTGATAGGAAAGGTCTAATTTTCCTAATGTTGTAGAGGATGAATCTACAGGACCGGGTGGTGCTGGCAACATGCTTGACTTGTGAAGTTTACCTGATCATCAATTACCACTCCCAGATTTCTGGCAGTGCTGGACGGTGTAATGGTTGATGGGCCTAGTTGAATGGAGAGGTTATGGCAGGTCCCTGGTTTGGCCGGAATCACAAGCAGTTCTGTTTTTACAAGGTTCAGCTGCAAGTGATGGTCCTTCATCCAAAGTGAGATGTATCTCAGGCACTCGCACTAAACGATCTAACGGTCTAAACAGACTAAACAGACTCAGACTAGACGCCATCAGACCACATGGCTTTAGACTAATAAGTTAGTCAGACAGACAGATATACATGACCTTTTAGGACAACTCTTGTATTAAATGACTGAACATAAATTGTAGGCTACCTGAGCTACCAGGTAATTCTTGGCCATTGAGAGGACTAGTGACTCCTGTGCTGGGGTTATGTCACCCTGTCTCTCTCCTGATTCGTTTGTCTTTTTTGCCAGTTCGTTGTTTTCTTTGTTGTGAATTCTTATAAGTTTGTGTAAGTTTATAATGTTACCACAGGAGCATTATTTTTATAATGTTACCACAGGAGCACCCCTCCTTGAACCGCAACCTTATCGTGGTGGAGGGGTTTGAGTGCCCGAATGATCCTAGGAGCTATGTTGTCAGGGGCTATATGCCCCTGGTAGGGTCTCCCAAGGCAAACAGGTCCTAGGTGACGGGCCAGACAAAGAGTGGTTCAGAACCCTTTATGAAGACAAAAAAATCAAGGACCGTGACGTCGCCCGGTATGGCGCAGCCGGGGCCCCACCCTGGAGCCAGGCCCGGGGTTGGGGCTCGCATGCGAGCGTCTGGTGGCCGGGTCTTTCCCCACGGGGCCCGGCCGGGCTCAGCCCGAAGGAGCGACGTGGGGCCGACCTCCCGTGGGCCCACCACCTGCGGGAGGAACCGTAAGGGGCCGGTGCAAAGTGGATTGGGTGGCAGCCGAAGGCGGAGGCCTCGACGACCCAATCCCCGGACACGGAATCTGGCGCTAGGGACATGGAATGTCACCTTGCTGGCGGGAAGGAGCCTGAGCTTGTGCGGGAGGTTGAGAGATACCGACTAGAGATAGTCGGGCTCACCTCCACGCACAGCTCGGGCTCTGGAACCCAAATCCTCGAGAGAGGCTGGACTCTCCACTACTCTGGAGTTGCCTGCGGTGAGAGGCGGGCTGGTGTGGGCTTGCTCATAGCCCCCCAGCTTAGCCGCCATGTGTTGGAGTTCACCCGGTGAACGAGGGTCGCTTCCCTGCGCCTTCGGGTCGGGGATAGGTCTCTCACTGTTGTTTGTGTTTACGGGCCAAATGGCAGTGCAGAGTACCCGGCCTTCTTGGAGTCTCTGGGAGGGGTGCTGGAAAGTGCTCCGACTGGGGACTCCGCTGCTCTACTGGGGACTTCAACGCTCACGTGGGCAGCGACAGTGACACCTGGAGGGGCGTGATTGGGAGGAACGGCCCCCCTGATCTGAACCCGAGTGGTGTTCTGTTATTGGACTTCTGTGCTAGCAACAGTTTGTCCATAACGAACACCATGTTCAAGCATAAGGGTGTCCATCAGTGCACGTGGCACCAGGACACCCTAGGTCGGAGATCGATGATCGACTTTGTAGTTGTTTCATCTGACCTCCGGCCATATGTCTTGGACACTCGGGTGAAGAGAGGGGCGGAGCTGTCAACTGATCACCACCTGGTGGTGAGTTGGATCCGATGGCGGGGGAGAAAGCTGGACAGACTCGGCAGGCCCAAACGCATACTGTGAGGGTCTGTTGGGAACGTTGGCAGAGCCCCTGTCAGAAAGACCTTTAACTCCCACCTCCGGCAGAGCTTCGACCAGATCCCGAGGGAGGTTGGAGACATTGAGTCCGAGTGGACCATGTTCTCCACCTCCATTGTCGATGCGGCCACTCGAAGCTGTGGCCGTAAAGTCTCCGGTGCCTGTCGTGGCGGCAACCCCGAACCCGGTGGTGGACACCGGAAGGGGATGCCGCTGAAGAAGGAGACCTACCGAGCCTGGTTGGCCCGTGGACTCCTGAGGCAGCTGATAGGTACCGGAAGGCCAAGTGGACTGCAGCCCGGTGGTCGTGGAGGCTAAAACTCGGGTCTGGGAGGAGTTCGGTGAGGCCATGGAGAAAGACTATCGGTCGGCCTCGAAGAAATTCTGGCAAACCGTCCGGCGCCTCAGGAGGGGAAGCAGTGCCCTGCCAACACTGTTTACAGTAGAAGTGGGAACCTGCTGACTTCAACTGGGGATATTGTTGGACGGTGGAAGGAATACTGAGGATCTCCTCAACCCCACCAACACGTCTTCCATTGAGGAAGCAGAGGCCGAGGGCTCGGAGGTGGACTCGTCCATCACCCAGGCTGAAGTCACTGAGGTAGTTGGGAAGCTCCTCAGTGGCAAGGCACCGGGGTGGATGAGATACGCCCTGAGTACCTCAAGTCTCTGGATGTTGTAGGGCTGTCTTGGTTGACACGCCTCTGCAACATCGCGTGGCGGTCGGGGACAGTACCTCTGGACTGGCAGACCGGGTGGTGGTCCCTCTTTTCAAGAAGGGGACCGGAGGGTGTGTTCCAACTACAGAGGATCACACCTCAGCCTCCCGGGAAAGTCTATGCCAGGGTACTGGAGAGGAGAATGCGACCGATAGTTGAACCTCGGATTCAGGAGGAACAATGCGGTTTTCGCCCTGGTCGTGGAACACTGGACCAGCTCTATACCCTTTCCAGGGTGCTGGAGGGTTTATGGGAGTTTGCCCAACCAGTCCACATGTGTTTTGTGGATCTGGAGAAGGCATTCGACTGTGTCCTCGTGGCGCCCTGTGGGGGGTGCTCTGGGAGTATGGGGTCCGGGGCCCTTTGCTAAGGGCTGTCCGGTCCCTGTACGACCGGAGCAGGAGCTTGGTTCGCATTGCCGGCAGTAAGTCAGACCTGTTCCCAGTGCATGTTGGACTCCGGCAGGGCTGCCCTTTGTCACCGGTCCTGTTCATTATCTTTATGGACAGGATTTCTAGGCGCAGCCAGGGGCTGGAGGGAGTCTGGTTTGGGGACCACAGGATCTCGTCTCTGCTTTTTGAAGATGATGTTGTCCTGTTGGCTCCATCAAGCCAGGACCTTCAGCGTGCACTGGGACGGTTTGCAGCCGAGTGTGAAGCGGCTGGGATGAGGATCAGCACCTCCAAGTCTGAGACCATGGTTCTCAGTCGGAAAAGGGTGGCTTGTCCCCTTCAGGTTGGTGGAGAGATCCTGCCTCAAGTGGAGGAGTTCAAGTATCTTGGGGTCTTGTTCACGAGTGAGGGAAGGAGGGAACGTGAGATTGACAGACGGATCGGTGCAGCTTCTGCAGTGATGCGGTCGATGTACCGGTCTGTCGTGGTGAAGAAGGAGCTGAGCTGTAAGGCAAAGCTCTCGATTTACCGGTCAATCTACGTTCCTACTCTCACCTATGGTCATGAGCTTTGGGTCATGACCGAAAGAACAAGATCCCGGATACAAGCGGCCGAAATGGGCTTTCTCCGCAGGGGTGGCGGGCGCTCCCTTAGAGATAAGGTGAGGAGCTCGGTCACCGGGAGGAGCTCAAGTAGAACCGCTGCTCCTCCACATCGAGAGGAGCCAGCTGAGGTGGCTCGGGCATCTGTTTCGGATGCCTCCTGGACGCCTCCCTAGGGAGGTGTTTCGGGCATGTCCCACCGGGAGGAGACCCCGGGGAAGACCTAGGACACGCTGGAGGGACTATGTCTCTCGGCTGGCCTGGGAACGCCTCGGTATCCCCCCGGAAGAGCTAGAGGAAGTGTCTGGGGAGAGGGAAGTCTGGGCGTCTCTGCTTAGACTGCTGCCCCCGCGACCCGGCCCCGGATAAGCGGTAGAAGATGGATGGATGGATGGATGGACCACAGGAGCAAATATGATTTTTTACACACGTCACAAAACTGCAGTAAAATAACTCGACTCGACGCGACTCTCGCTCATCTTGTTGGGGCTCAGTGGTAGAGTGGTTGCTATAACTAGAATGTTGGCAGTTCTACAAATGTAACTTACCACCACCAGTGTGTGACTGTGGAGTGAATGAATAATGGATGGCCTGTAAGCTTGTGAAGAAAGCGCAATATAAATATAATCCATTTTTATTATTATTAAAAGATGATTTCTTACTATACAGACTACAGTTTTTGTTCAACTGCTACATTTCAGATATAAAATCTGGTGGTTCTAGTTGGGTTGGTCCGGTCCATAAGCATCATTTTCAAGCCTTGGTGGACCACTTGTTCTGAGACAATACGAGTGATGACAGGTATAGCATCGTCTGGGCTTCTTCCCCTTTAGCACAGTCCTCATCCAGCCCCCACATCCATCACTGGAGCAGGCACGAGTGGGACGCACCACAGGGCTATTCCTGGCTGTCCCCGTCACGCACATATACAGCTGTCTCTGGTCAGTGCATCACAGGCCAGTTGAGCATATTAACTGTGGCAGGAAGTAGCTGCAGCACGCGTTACCTGTCCTCAGTGGACGCATGTCAACGAAGCACTGGTCTGACTCACATCGCAGTGCACTGTCCCTTTCAGACCCTTCTACTTGTCTAATCTCGTCTGGTAGAGCTGTACCATACATGCATGTCTGAGATTAACATAAATTACATAAATATAAATTTTGTTTGAAGTTATGAACTTCCGGGTAATTTCCTGCATTTCATGTTCCATTAACAAAATATAAAAGGGTATTTTATGATAAATGTATATGATGCATGTAAATTTACCATTTCTTTATACTGTATGTCTGACAGAAAAAACAGAAACAGAAAAAAAAAATATTTAAAGAGAGCTCCAGGCGTATCAACAGTAGTGAGTGTTTTATATTTCCTTTTAATGAATGAAAGGAAACATACATCAATTATCCAAGTTAAAAGTTCAAACGAGACATTTCATTTGTCATCTGGGATAGGTGCTCCACATTTGTGAATGATCTGTTGAAAAGAACCCTTGACCTTTTCAAGGTTGTTGAAGTGAAGAGCCATCTCTTGCAGATTATAGCAGAGCCTCTCTAAATGCTCTGCTCTCTTCAGGAGATTTTGTTGGAGGAACTTATAGGTTGAATAGTAACCTGGTAATTACCTTGTGCTTTCGAGCAGGGGCTATCCTCTCCAAGGCTTTGACCGAGAGCCTGCTCTTTTGTGGCGCTCTCAGATCCCTGTGAGGGACTTGAGACCATCAGACAGAGTGCCTCTTGAGACAGGTGGAAGGCAGGTCTACTGTTGAGAGCATCACAGTGGCTGGTGCTTAACTTAGACGCAGAAACCGGCTTGGCCTCTAGCTCTCACTAACACTAACACTTCAGAGCATGTCAGGTGTCGGCTGAGCTGGAGCTACTTTGGGATCCTTTGGCGATTCCCGAACTTGTCAATTAGTATTGTTTCCACAATAGTCTCGTAAACACATAGTATAGAAAGTAATAGATCCTTCTCCACTTAAATAATAATTAGCTCAGCCATCTATACCCATTAATTTTGCTAGAGTCTCTTGACTCGCTGAAATTGGTTCTGGAAAGTCCACTTAATAGCAATCCTGTGGGATACATTTTAACCTATGAACTAAAATAACTGATGAATGAATCATTTGTATGTCTACCTAGTTACATCCAGTCCAGTAAGAGGCACTTTATTATTCATCTATTGGCTCTGCCCTGTAGAAATCCAACTCAAAACTCAAGCAAACTGCTGTACATAATTCTGTACATATTTCTTTAGTGATGGACAACACATATAAGTGGTTAAAATGGACCCTGTGTTTAATGAGTGCTTCAGTTTGACACACATGTTGTAGTCTTTGTATTAGAACCATTTAAATAGCTTAATGTCGGTGGCCTGAGTCTTCATACAGATCCCATGCCCACAAGGAAAGAATTAATGGTTCTAGTTAAATCATGCAAATAAGTCCGGTCTTCATTTAGATATTAATTATATCTTGTAATTTGGCAAACAGCACACAATATCTGCCAAGAATGCCCCAGACACCTCGCTGTTTGTCTCGGCAGCCCTCAGTCCAATCACACTCTCAGTCACATGGAAGAGGCTTTGCTAATTCAATATTGAGTGCACAATTACACCGACAGAGCAGGCTCACAACTTAAATAATTAGACCCTTGTGTCCCCATCAGGATATTTGATCTCCCATTCTGTTCACAGATTTAAACAGGCTTTGTGGTGGTTGATTTAGGAATGACATCTTTTAATTGCATTGGCTGTAGTCATTTATCATAATAGCGTCTGTTCTTTACATGCTAGTGTTAATATTTGTGCCTTTTTTTTTTGGTCTTCACAGTGTTTGCCAATGCGTGGTCATGGATTCATTCTGGACAAGTACCAGTGCCACTGCAAAAAAGGCTTTTACCACCCCAGCAGAGTGGCAGTCAACAGCTTTGCAAGTAAGTGAGAAACGATTAGTCACTGCAGCCAATTTATAGAGCTGTTTTGGCAATGTGTGCTAGGATATATGCTTTTTTTAGTTTCATTGGTCTTTTAACCTTTAGGGGTCCCTTACTTTTTCGCTCCACCTGAGTCCCTCTGAAACAAATAAAAAGCCCTTTTAAAGATTGCCATAGAAATATTGTGTCAACATATTTTTACCATTTTTTTTAAATGAAGGTCATTATTAACTTCAGTCCTCACCATACAAAACACATATTTATGAATTTTCTGATTTTTTTAACCCCTTGAATGCCAGTTTTAACAATAAAATGTGTGTTTTTTTTATCCCATAAATGCAAAGTCTAGGCTTGGGACTGTCAAAAATTGTCACCAACAATGATTCTGATCAATAATTTTTTTGGGTGCAAAATAGTTCTTAAATGTTTTGCTTGAGTCCCTCGGACACAAAATAATGACCTGCCATAGAAATTTTTCCCATTTTTTAAAATAAATATTATCAACTTCAGTTCACACCATACATAACAAATGCCAGGTTTAGCTAATAGTCTCTTTGTTTGAGTTCTGATGAAAATTTACATCCCATGAATACATCTCTTTTTTTTTTTTTTTTTGGAGGTTCCTATCCAAATCTGGATAAAATAAGAAAATAAATTGCTCCACATGGGTCCTTAAGACACAAACATGTGTTTAAATGGTTGCCATGGAAAAAAAAAAGAGATTTTAACCCCAGCAAATGCAAAATAAAAGTTAAACAGAAATCATGTTGCAATGGTACTGTATTTAAAAACTGCATATTGAATGGGAGTCATTGGCACAAAAAAATGGAGGGACTATTTTTATTTGAAGGCATTTCTAAGGCTTGAAAAAAAAAATCATGACATTTTTTTATTCTCCCCAAAATACACAACCTGCCCAAATGATATTTATTTATTTATTTATTTATTTATTTATTTATTTATTTATTTATTTGGAACCCCATTAGCTTCCACGAGTGGTCGCTAATCTTCCTGGGGTCCATTTGACTATATCAAAACATATAATACACAATCACTTTACACTTTTTACAATATATTATCAAAAGAATAAATACACTTCATTACACTTAGTTTTCATTACAAATCATACATTTTTACCATCTTTGTAAAATAAGATATGTTGCTTATTTGTCTTATACACATTGACAGTTGATTCCAAGCTACTGAGGATCTAAATAGTACAGTTCTCCTCATACAATTTGACTGTGCAAAAGGAACAACTAAATCACCAGAGCTGACCTGCCGAGTCATATGCTGGTGGCAATACCCACTGAACAACAATTTATCCACAAAAAATCTGGGGTTGTTTTTATAGATGGCATTATGCATGTAGCACAGAAGACTTATCTTTAATTTATCCTGTACCTTCAACCATACTAATATAGTGTGCATCTCATTCACACCGGTCCTTTGACTGTGTGAATGAGATGACTGAACAACCAAGAGCAACTCTGGCAGCTCTATTCTGAGCAAGTTGAAGTTTTTTCAATTGCTCCTGTGTAGCACTGGACCAAATAACTGAGCAGTACTCCAGATGTGACAAGACCAAAGATTGGACAACTGTTCTTATGATTGAGGGTGGACAAAACGGCACACACTTCCTAGCTAAAGCAATGCCTCTGCCCATCCTAGACATAATGTGATTTATCTGATCAGTCCATGAGAGCTGATTATCCAGCTTGACACCCAAGAGTTTAGTTTTAGTAACCTGCTCAACCAAAGTTGTATCAATAGTCAAATTTAGGTTACAAGGTTTATTTAACAAATGTTTAGTACCAAAAACAATACATTTGGTTTTGGAAATATTTAGAACTAATTTGTTCAAATTAACCCAATTGATAATCAAATTTAATTGATTTTGAAGGTTCATACTTAGACCGGTTATTGAAGTAGATGCACAAAATAAACTTGCATCATCTGCATATAGCACAACTTCTGCATTTCTAACAACATGGGGCAAATCATTAACAAAAATTGAAAATAAGAGTGGAGCTATACCGCATGATATACACTTACTATCAGAAAAACTGCCATTAAAAAATACTTGCTGAGTTCTTCCATAGAAATAACTCCTTATCAGAGAAGCAGACAATATTCAATTTGCATCAACACAGTTATGTGTTAAGCTAAAACAAAATAAAAAACAAAAACAAAGAAATGTTGAGGGACCCAGGAGGGTTAATGAGTTGGTCATTGGTCTTCTCCAAAGTTGCACATGTCAATTGTAAACATTCCTTCATTGTTGAATTCAGGAACATGCAGGATAGTTTTGCAAATGTCATTATCACTGGCCATTAGAACAAGAAGTACCATAGACGTCATATGCAAAACATAGAGGCCTATTTTTCAAATGAGTGGTATGGAGCAGTTTGGGGCAGCACAGGTTGGTTAACAATGTGAAAGGAGGTTCCAAATAATGGTATTGTACATAATAACCCCTTGTTGGCTTGTGAGTCCAACAGTGAAAAAACATTCAATTCTGAGGTGTTAAAAATAGAGAATCATTAATTAAATAAAAAGTGGAAAGAAAGACCCCGAAACCACAGCTAAAGTTCTTGAGATATTTCCAGTTGTACTGTAAAAAGGTGACCTTAAAATCCTATATAGGCTTTATTATCAAGGAATTTAATACCATAGAAAGGAGCGTTATGATTGTGGTTACAAAGCAGAATAAACCAGAAACAATTTCCCTCTCATAGTGTTTGTTGCTACATCTAGTGTCCCACACTGCTACAAAGAAGGATATACTCCCTTCTTTCATGACGAGTTTTGGAAAGTTCTTTTTAAATACAATTTAAAAATCCATCTTAAGTGGCAATAATACAATGTTAAAGTTTATCTAGCAAATGTCACAGATTACAGTGGAAATTCAACCCTTTCTGGAGTTACCTATATTAAACCAGGCCATTCTTTGCTGCTTGTTCTTTCTCCATTAAAGCCTAGGGCTGATACTTTTCACATTCCTTTGGGCATTCCTCGAGGCACTTCACCTGAGCCTAACCCAGATGCATGTCCTCATATGTGGAAAGAAGCATCTAACACTTCCCATTAATAAAGGATGGCATGAGGTTTTAAATTTGACGTCTCCTCTGATGTACTCAGGGATGCTAATGAAGTCCAAAATCTGGAATATTGGTGGTTACTTTTTTTTCCCAGTTTGCTCTGTGTGCTCCGAGTTAATTAATAGGCTTGGCAGAACCCTTGCGGTTTCCACCTGCCCTCACTGCCTACCGTTTTAGGCACTTTTTGGCTTTTCAGCTTTCTCTCTGTTTCTCCAACCTGTATTCTCTTTCTCTAACTCTAAAAAATCTTTTTTGTGCCCGCTATTGCATCTCCAGGCCCTTCCTCAAAGAGCTGTTGTTTTATTGTGAGCTCCAATGCCTATATGTATGCGTCTTTGGGATGGTTTAATGGAGCGGCGCAGGGCTGTTAGGGAGGTGTAGCGCTACATCTTGGCCCACCATGAGACCAATAACAATTCACAAGAGGACATCCTTGACATTCGTCTACAGTCTAAAGCCAGCACAGCCCCCTATACCATTGTTTTACAGCGACCTTCCAATACGTGGGAGAGGTTTAGCTAAGCCTATTCCAACTGCAGAGGCAACAAAACGAATGAGTCAGTGCCGTGAAGCTAAGGGATCACTGATGTGCAGCGTCATAGCTTTGGAAAAATAGGCCAGTTTCTTTTTAAAGGCAAAAATCCCTGCAAATCTCTGAGACAATGGCTGTTTCCAACAAAGCTGCCGTAAAAGCTCTGTATAAGTCCGGCACCATCCGTTATCTATCAGACCATATGGGCACCTCTCATGGGAATCCTATAGCAGGCAACAACAAGTCTATTAGCTTCCGGCTCTCCCCTGGGTTGGTGAGCTTTTTGCCCTAGTTTGCCCTGGGAGCGTTTTAATCATTCGCCTTCACTTTTAGAACATATTTACACTTTACGCTGTCCAGGGAGACCAAACTATGAAAGTATTTAGTAGAAGGAGGTTCTAAACTTTTAAGAGAAATACGTAATGGCTGGGCAGTCGACAAAGTGAGACCAGAGCCTTATCTGTTTACAGAGTTTATGAGAATTAGACTAATTTCCTGAAGTCTCCCGAGCATTTACTATCTCAACAATGTTAGCATAGACAAATACAAGACACACTTGGCTTTAAGCAAGTCACAGAGCCTATGCTAAAGCTAGTTTTACCGTTAAGGTTTGCTGAGTTCCTTCTGTAGAATCATTAGATGCACTTAATAATTGTTGTTGTGTGTTTCCATTTTAGTGTTTATTTTTCCTTGACTTTTCTTCACTGTTGCTATGTCACTTCAACCCTTTTCCAAAGTTACTGTCTTTTAAGAATTCATTCGGAATGTCTCCAGGACTTGACATTTTATACGTTTTATCTGACTATTTATTGGGTTTTTGCAATTTGTGTAGGTGCAAACGAGTCCCCCTCTGATAAAAATATAATTCTGAAGCACAGTCTAGTTCAGGGGTCTCAAACTCAAATTACTTGGGGTCTTGGGAGTCTGGGTGAGGCTGGGCCGGATCAGGTATTCCACAAAAAAGGCTTTGTTAAATCCTCTCAAACATCATTACTAACAATTCTTTAACTTCAATGGGTTCTTCTGAACCTGAGCTATCCTGAACTTATATTGAAGAACATGAATGAGCTGGCTGAGTGGCCCCATTGGATGTCCACTCCCCTCGGTGATATTGTCAACAGAACATCAGCGTTAATTTGCAGATTCGTCATGATAACAAATCTGCATGGATAGTGGCGATCAAATTGCCATCAACTTTCAAACAAAATTTAATCCGCATGATGCCAAATCCAATGCCGGTAACATTGACTTTGTCCAGCTCAAGGTCAAACACGCTCATTTCAAACACAGTAAGAAGCAGTCATTTTATGACGGCTATGTGATGTTACACAGGCTCCTCCATAGTTGGAAATGTTTCTCTGCCTGCATCAAGCCCAGCCGATGGCCCGCCCCCAGGAGCCATATACTCCACTGTGATGGTAGGTTGGTTCAGTTCCAGCTTGCACAAAAAGGAATTAACCATGCACAGACTGATCTAAAATCAACGAAACAACACAGACGATGATATTTTAGTAAGAATACTGCGTCCGACAGAGTGACTTCCTCTTGTGTGTTTCTTCATAAAGTACAGTAGCTGCAGAGTAATGGCCGTGGTTTTAAAAGTGCAGCTTTTTGTGCTTTTCTTGACACTGACATTGGGAAAACACAGAGCAAAATACTTTGGAGAACGTTCAATAAAGACGTCTATATAATGATCTCTATCATACGGTTGGGACATTATGGAGCCACTTGTAGAATAGACATAAAGCGAGAATGGCTTTTCATGCAGGATTACAGCTCAAACATTACTGCCAAAGCTTTATCAAGAAAGACAGGAGAGAATCTCTTAGCAAATGAAATGAGAGCGAATGAAATGAGAACGAAGCCTAAGATTTGACACTGCAATTCTTAAAGAAAGTCATTTTCCATTAAGTCAGTGTACTTTTTTCTTTTCTATGAGTTCTGCAGTGCATGAGCCGGATATGAAAAGCCTGCGACCGAACAAGGTGCAGAGATGTTGACTTTACATGTTCACACATATAGATCCATCTCTGCCGTGTTGACACAGTGTCGATGAATCCTTGTAAGGTCAGAGAGGAATAAGCTTCAATGTACTCGCCTCTGTCGTACGGCCATGCCATCTCTTTTATCTTCTGATCCGCACTCTACACATCTGGAAGGAAATCAATAAAAAGGGGAACTTGAGAAAACCTTGTTGCTACAAACATGAACACATAAATGTCAGGAATAGTGACAGAACTGTCTGAATAAGAATAATGAACAACATACATTTAAAGGTCATGCATGCAGGAGAGCAAAGTAAAGCGATAAAGAGTCATCGGTGACAGTATGTTGGGTTTTATTGCCCTAAAGCAGAAAGTAATGATTTCTGGAGAGGCTTAATAAGCTCGTTGATCAATACCAATGATGGCTTTGACTCACTGAGATTTCACCCTTTAAATATTTGCCTTCGCTGGAGGGTAACTGTAAATTTAAGGACAACTTTCTGCTCTTTGTCCTTACAGGGATGGGAAAGAAGGGGAGAGTGACCCAGAGCGGTCCCAACGCAGATGAGAGCTGGTCCAGCGACTGCTGCGTGGCCAGAGAAGACGGCGCTCTCCGGCTGGCTGTGCTGTCCTTCCAGTGCCTCTGCATGCTGGTGGCCTTCATCAGCATGGTGCTCATCTACCACTTTAGAAGGAACAAGGTAAGAGCCTATAAAGTTACTATGCTAAATAATAAATTATTGAAGGCATTTTGCTGTCTCCACTTCATACTGTTGTTGTGTCCTTGGGCAAGACACTAAACCCTCTTTGTCTCCAGTGTTTGTGGCTCTGGTGTAAGAATGTGTGAGACTGTTTGGTGATGGTCGGAGAGGCCGTAGGCGCAAAATGGCTGCAGCGTCTCTGTCAGTCTGCCCCAAGGCGGCTATGGCTACAAATGTAGCTTACCACCACCAGTGTGTGACTGTGGAGTGAATGAATAATGGATATGTAAAGCATCTTTGGGTATCTTGAAAAGCGCTATATAAGTAGTATGCATTATTATTACAACAGTTAGATTATGTTTTCTTGTCCTTACTGTAGTCATAGTCAAAGATGCTTTGAAAGATCATTTCAAATGGAGCTTAAAACTTATTGCATTTAGCTTATACAAATGGTCCCAACCAACCGAACACTTGACAATGATCAGTTTTAGCAGCACTGTCATGACCAAGACCATAGAATATCGAAACCAAGACAAGACCAAGAATTTTATGGACAGGGACCAAGACAATGGCAGTGCGAGGCAGAGACAGTACCAAGACCAGAATATGTCCAATCTAGTTGAAGTCCATACTTGTCTTTGTTGTCTTGTCTTTGTTGTCTCAAACCTTTTGTAAATTATAAAAATGTTTTGATTTATAGTTATTATTTTATTTGTCTTTTTTTTATCATGTAATTCTCTGGTGAATGTGTGGTGTTTTGTAGATGTATTTTTAAAAAGGGGGCCCAGCTGTCTGCTCTTTGCATCCTGAAAGCCCCTAAAGGCATCTTGTCAATTAGAGGACGATATGTTGTTAAATTTATTACATAAGAGGTGCACACTAAATGCCTGGAATGGTCAACCAATATAAAAAGTTCTTGAGGCAGGGGCTTTCAGTGTACCATGTTCTGTTCCACCACCCAACAAAGAATGCTCACATCTCCTTTTGAGGCCACAGGCACTAATGTCATGCCTTTTATCTAGATGCTCTTAAACCTCCTGGCATATGAGAGAGGGAGGTTTTGAAGTTTCAGAACGGACTGGTGTATGTAAAGTAGATATTTGTGGTGACAATTTAAATACATATACATTAGTGTCAGGTTGTTTTGGCATGAAAGTTTTTGGGACACTTGGAAAAGATGAGTTATTACATGAAATAAACCAAAATCCAAATGTATCAACCACTTTGATTTTAGAGGTATAAAGAATAGTAAGGATTTGCATAGAAAAGTTCCTAACTCCTAAGCAAGGACCTGAACATGCTTTGTGGTCACCAATCTGAATTCTCGCTTTGAGACGTACCCTATATGTAAGGAGTGTACTGGGATCCAGCACCTTTGACAAATACATCAAATAGAGGGTTCTAATCAAAGCTGTCATAAAAAAGTGTAATTTTAATCATTTTAATTTGTAACTTTGATATTAATTAATTTATTAAAATTAATTTCTGGTTAAAAGGGGCACCACTCTAGTTTTGGACAGGTCTAAAAAAAAGGTTTAATCTAGTCTCATTAATCTAAAAGGAAGAGAATTCTCCTAGTTTTGAACGTTTCTAAATATAAACAGAGAAACATTAATGTCTTTTATGGGATTTTATTACAAATTACACAAATCAATAATGATGAATGACATAATGGGAGCATGGAAAGGATTAACAAGACACAGGGATAAACACAGGGATAAACATTTGCTTTCAGAGAGTATCATGAAACCAGGAATGTTTAGACGGTTAATCTATATTATGGTAACTTAACAAAGGGACTTTTAGGGAAGCAGCTTGGTCTATCAAGTCAGTGCATCAACAGGCCATGTTAAGAACGCAAGGCTGTGTGTGTGCCACGTACAAAACTCACTCTGGTCCTGGATTGGTACAGGGAGGCCGACAAGTTCCAAAGTGTCCTCCAGAATTGGCACGTCCTGCCTGGTTCCGAAGAGTAGAGTGGGCATGCCACCCCAGATGGTTCGCTGTGCGGCGGTGTAAAGTTGAGGCGGAAACGTTCTGTTTAAGCTAGTTAGCTTTGACCGTAGCAGACTTCCGGATAGCGGGAAAAATAAAGTCTTTAAAAATAAACTGTGACTCACTGGAAAAATAGTCTTAGAGGTTTACTTTCACTGGTTCAATCTTGCTTCTGCGAGCGCTCGTTTGGTGAGAGCAAACACATGAGCAGGCACAGTCTTTAAAAATAAAAAGGCTAACATGACTTCAGTCTGTAGTAGGCTTGGAAGAAGCATTTTTAGCCGCTGCTTGCAGGAGGAAAAACTTTGTGTATCAAGCAGGCAGGCTTTACACAAAGAAGTTCTACTCGTTTCCACAAGGCCCGAAGCTGAGCAAGGCCCCGGGCGGACCGTTGAACCGCGACAGTGAGAGGCCAGCGAGGCAAGAAGCGGGAGGCAAGAGAGAGATTTTTGGCTAGCAGCCAGCTTTTATCACCTTTTGGCGGGGGCGTGTCCCAAACGCTCTTCCGGCAGAAGGGCGTAACTCTGGGACATTTAAACAGAGTTAAACTAATTTTTAAAACATTCCTAGTTTCGCGAGGTAATTGTTTTTATAAAACACACAACACATTCGCACACGTAGGATTGTACAGAAAAATGCAGAGTCTTATGAATATGCGGTAGTAGCTCAGTGGTAGAGCGGTCGTCCTTCAACCGGAAGATAGGCGGTTCGATTCCCGCTCTGCCCACAGTTCATGCTGTCGTTGTGTCCTTGGGCAAGACACTTAACCCACCTTGCCTCCCTGTAAACAAGGGTATGGAGTTATTTGGTCACAACTCCGCGTCCTGGAAAAGAACAATATAATTGTTAGCGCATTACACAGTGTCTTTTATTCAAGTCGAGGTCATTTGTCCATTTGACCACCACCCCGTTTGACACTGTTAGACCATTGTAGAAAGGCCAGGGGCTCCTAGGAGATTAAACACATTCCTGTGGAACATGGGCGTACGCTCAGCTTTGGTGGGGACACCCCCAAACCCGAACCCCCCCCCCTCGATTTCTTTTGTTCCAGACTTTTGGCAATACAGAATATCACAATACAGAAGTGAATCTCATTATACTATGTGTATTATAATACACACGTATCATAGTATGCATTCAACACATCATGTTTATATTTCAGAGCCGTTTTTAAATATGAAGGGGACATGGTTTTGTGGATTAATGTGTTGAAATTTATGTTAATCTATGTTTTACGTTTGTCTGTATGAGACTAGCAGTAAGCTAGATCAACATTAGAATAAAATACAGATCATATTCTAACATTTTATTATTGTTGAACTATATAACATTGATCAGTGACTGGTCAGTCACTACTGCTAGTTTATTTGTGTTAGTTATCTAGCTAGTTAGCTAGTTATTTTGCCTACTTACACTCGGACTCTGCTTTATTAAAAAAGCTTCTTATGTCCCCTTTTTTCTTTCTGGGTGGCATCTACAAAATACAAAAAGGGGCAAAAAAACGGAATATTAAAATGTTTTTACTCTGGCCTTTGTATGTGGCAGAGAGACAGGCCAGGTAACTTACCGTCGGCATCGTCAACATGCGCGTGCACACACACACACACACACACCAGCCGCTCGCTGCTAGTGCAAGCACAAAAGTAGTCCCGGCCCGCGCGTGTAGCCTGTCAGATATCCCGCCGCCAATCAAATTACGGCGTTTCTTGTACTGTCGTCCTGGCCGTTAGAATCCAAATCCAAATAGCAGTTCAAAGGAGCTTGCTAAATATTGGTGGGGACAAATTTGCCATCTCAAAATATTGATAGGGACTAGTACCTAGCGTCCCCCCCTAAACTTACGCCCATGCTGTGGAATAAGTAGGTTATGTTTCGACAGTTCAATAGCCTTCGTATCTCCGAAGATTTACGAGTGTTCTGGCGCCAGGTAGACTAGCTCACATCTTCCTGTGAGGCTACCCAGAGTCATAAGCGGCGCTCATCCGTGACTTAAAACACTGACCTTCTGGGGGATGGTCAGTCTGTGTGTGGAATCCGGAGACTGATCTGCTACAAAAGTTTATAGAAAGCACTGCTCCAGAGCCACAGCATCCTACAGATGAGTCTTTAATAAACACATTTATATTAGAGCTTTAATGAGTCTGAGGAGTCGCTCAGGTCATTGCTCTGGGTTGTCTTGTTTATGAGCTTCACTAAACTTAGTGCTTGGCGAAGGATAAAATGTGCTTGTTAGGACGTAGTTTTCATAAAGCAGCAGTGTTACGTTTCCACCACCAGTGTGTGACTGTGGAGTGAGTGAGTAATGGGCTCTGTAAAGCACTTTGAGAGCCTTAAAAATCTCTATAAATAAATATATTAATAATATTAATATTAATATTAATATTATGTAACTTCTGATACTGCATCCACTTCTATTGTTAGGGCAATTATTTTCTCCCTAAACATGGCTAATTATCATTTTAAGAACCTCTTATCCCCTTTTTAGTTGACCTTATGATAAGGTAAGGTGATAAATAGTTAGATGAAAGTTAGATAAAAATAGATAAATAATTTTCAAAACTGTATTGTGAACCGAGCATGGGCTGCAATGCAACAAATGTAACTGATGAAAGCAGGAAATAGTACATTTGCTTAAGGGCCATAAGCAGTTGGTAGAGTATAAAATGAATCCATGAAGTCATTATTACAGCTATAACCATTCAATTGCATGAAAATTATGACGATTTCAAACTAAAACAATAGCCTTCAACCGATTGTATCCTAGCTACATATCTTTAAAAGCTTGCCTCCTTTTCTTAGATCATGTCACCAAGAAAATTTTGATTATTGCGGAACAACTTCTTGCTGATCCGCTTCGTCAAAACACAGTCTGTGACTAGAAGATACTGTATTTACAATGGCATTATAATCACATTTATTTCCCCAGACATTATTGTTTTGAATCTCTCACTGTTCCCATCAACCAAATCACCAAACTGTGCACCAAATGTGACTTGCTTAACGAAGGCGGGGGAGTACATTTGCTTAAGGCCCATGAACAGTTGGAGGAGTTAGCGTTGGTCTGTATGTCGAAAACACTTTCACAGTATAACACTCTTCCCTGTCCTTGTTTGCCTTTAGAGCATCAGAGCATCGGGTTTAGTCCTGCTGGAGGCCATCCTGTGTGGAGCTCTCCTCCTCTACTTCCCGGTGAGTCTCAGCACTGGCCACTTCTGCATGTCTATGTGTGTGCGTACGTGTGTGTATCAGAGCGCTAAAAGCCCCCGCATCCTTTCATGTGCTTATTCCGGACGTCCTACCAGATCATCTTCATGCCATGCTTTCTTTGAGCTGAACCCCCCCCCCCCTTACCAAAAGGCTGGCATCCGGTCTGACCTTTAGTTCACACAGCTGACTATTCATCTCAAGCAGAATCACAGCACACAACAAAGTTTTCATATCTGCAGCAGCGGTGGCAGGCCAGTTTTCCTTGTCAGACAGCGGGCGGGTCCATAAATCATAGCGCTCAGGTGTCTTTTGTGACAGATGCATGGGGCGGTGATAATCAGTGTTTTTGCAGGAAAGTGTGGGTGTGATAAAACAGGACTGGCAGAGACAAACATCCCAGGGCTTGTTGGTGACCCCCTGCTAACTGTACACAGAGCTATCCAACAACACCGCCATCTGTTGAACAACACATTGCTTCATATTCTCAAACCTCATGTGACTATCATATCTGACCTGATTTTGCATTTGTCAATTACAAACTAATGCAAGAATAGCAGCTTTTTTTTTTTTTACCAGAAAGTTGCTGATGTCGATGTCTACCAAAGAACAGAAAAAGCTCCAGGCCCTGGGAATACTTACTTTTATATAACATGTATTTTATGTTTAACTCCTTCCATGCCATTTTTTTTTTTAAATCTGTCAAGCAAAACAGATCTTTTCATGCCCACAATAAATTGACAGCTCTATTTACACATCTACTATGGAAGGACATCCGTAGAAGGTCTTTACAAAGGCCAGGTACTTTAGACGAAAGCCTGGAAGGGATTGGACCTGTCAGTAGCCTCCTATTTTTTATTTTATTTCTTTAACCTTTATTTATCCAGGAAAGGCCTACTGAGATTAGAAATCTCTTTTGCAGGGGAGTTCTGGCCCCATGGGAGGCTGAATTGTTCAGAGCAACACCATGTGGTTAAAACGGTTGCTTTGTTCTTCCAAAAACAATAAACTACACCATTGGCCCTTACCAGCAGCAAGAAATAGCATCAACTTAAGCAGGACAAGATGGATTTTAGTGAGTTTGTGGATTTACAAATCTCACACAAAATCTAGCTGCTGTGCAAAGTAATGTGCAGACATGGTGACAACAGCAACAGAAATAGCAGTTGTGGTTTTGCGTTGCTTGACTAAAAATAGCATTGTAAACCCAAGCTCACTAATACAGTATAGTCCAACAGATCACTGTATGGCTTGTCCATACACATTAAAAGACCTAATAAATCTGAATGTTGTTGTGTTAAAGTCCGGAGTGTACATTTTGGGCATTTGAAGTACCACGTGGTCCAGGATACTCTGCAAACAACAGGGATTCTTTCTTAATATCATCGTATGATTGTGTAGTCAGGGACTTATAGTTTTGAGAAACAATGTATGGGAAGCAAGATGGACGTTAGACTAAACAACATGGACCATCCTCTGCATGCTTTCAATGACAAACACTGAGTAACCAGCGGAAGTACTAAATCATTACAACAAAGTGCACAAGGACCTGCAATGAATAATGATTATGATCAAATATTTATTCCCTGAACTTTTGGGTGACTTTACGCTGACTTTACACTTTCATTTGACATAATACTACACAATAGTGGCCTGGGTCGCAGCTGGACGCATTCATATAGGGACAGTTGAATTCCTATTATTAATCAATAAATCAGTGTGTTTTTCAGTACTGCCTTAACAAGATGTGTTGTTTTTGGTTTCAAGTTGACACCATGTAGTAGTCATGGCATTGTATCAACCAATCAGACCACAGACTTTCTAATGCCATTCCAGTCAACATTGATGCATTTCCCTAAACCCATCCATGGTATTATCTCACAAAGCAACACCACTTCTTCTCATCATTGACTTATTATTAGACAATGTATAGTTATTTAAAGACAAAGGCAAATTGTTAAGTCTTACATTCGTACACAGAGGTCTTTTTGGGTATTATGTTCATTCCTGGCAGGCAAAGGCGTAGGTGGAGAAAAGGTTAAAGTGTAAGCAAAGATAGAATCCAAGTTCAGCGAGAGTTAGCAGATGTCTTATTACAGCATGAGTAATCAATAAAGAGAGCTCTGCTATTGGGTTTCTATTGTTTCCCATGGCTGTTAGTCAGGAGTGAGGATTTACTGTGGTTTAGATGTGTACTAGAGGAACTGCTAAAATATGAGACACAGGTTACTAATACATTCACAGATCACAAACCTGTAAAAATTCCAATTATTAGATTTGAAAGGGTTATGTGTTTCTACTTATCACTTACTAAGTATTCTGTAATGCCATGCTTTTGTGGTTCCCTTATTAGGGCACATATTTAAAGGGGCAGCCTGGGTTGGATTCCTGGCTTGTGTCATCCTCTGGTCTCTCTGTACTTTCACAGAGAAACAGAAATAGCAGCAGTGTGAACCCTGAGCTACTGCTGCATTTGATTTATTCTTGTGACTGTAACATTTTTCTGCCACAGTCAGCTGGCTGTAGTTAGCTCAGATTAGCCACCAAGAAAGTTTGTATGGAACTCTGTCACCAAAGAGGAAGTTAGAATAAAGTCTGTACACCTCTTTGAGGAAGTGTAGCATATGCCACAGGGAGGAGGCTCTGGGGCAAGCCAAGGACACGCTGTAGGGGCTACAACTGGGCCTGAAATTGTTCCCTAGTGTACTATCTAATGATTTCATAATTTTTTAGTGGTGTTTAATGTTTAATAAAAAGTAGTCCACAGCAATGGTGGCTTAATGGACTACAATGCTTTGTATAACAGTAGACAAGACTAGACATTTCTTTTTGTATAGCCCAATATCTGTTGTAGACAGACTCAAGCAGACACAAAACTGGTTGTGAAGTAGGTTTAATCAAAAAACAAAATAGAGGCTGGCAGAGACAGAGAGCTGGTGATGGAGGACTGGAGGTGGGCTGGAGTGGCAAGAGTAGCTGGCTGGCATGGAGCGCTGGAGCAAAGAACAAACAGAGAAAGGTAAGTACTGGCAAATATTCTGATCAAGATTACAAAACTAGCCTAAGCAAGCGTTCACCACGGAGGATGACTGACAATCTGGACGAGAAGTGGAGAAAGGACCAAGCACTTGTACTGCAGCGGGTGTTTGGTGGATTGCAAACAGGTGCCACACCCAGGCACTTCACAAACAAACAGAGTGGGGGAGGGGGAAGAAAGACACGGGAGGGAAACAAACACTCAACAGGAAAACAAAACTAGACTGGACCATGACAATATCACAGCCCCCACCCAGCCAGGAGTCCAGACAGCGACAGTGAATGTGCTGGGTCCACAGTGTGTGTGAGTGTGTGTGAGTGTGTGTGAGCGGGGCCTTGAGTGCAGCCAACATCAAGGTGGATAATAGTATGGGTGGGGGGGTCATCATACTGGAATGGGGTGGGGTCACCGAGCAGGTCAAAGGTCGGGCTTACTTTATAGGTTTTACAATCGCACAATATTGTGTGAAGTTGCGCATGTTTCTCCGTATCTTGTACCTATACCTCTTGGTAAGTCAGGAAAAGGAGTAGGACCAATCAACTGACACAGTACTTTTATTAATTCATGTGAGATAACCTGTTGAATATAACACCTATTCATATTCTTTATGTATTCATTTGTTTGTATCTCTAAAGTCCTGCCAGAGTGTTTATTATTGAGACATTTTTTACACCTGTGTCACATGATTAACGGCAACAGAAACAATGAGCATGCTGAGTCAAACGTCCAGGACCCTATATTGTGATATACTGGGAATGCCTCAGTCTATAGAAAGTGTCTGGGAAGTCAAGCTGTCTATGTTTCGACTGGTGCCCCCATGACTCAGTACAAGTGGAAGAAGAGATCAAGTTTGAAAACAGTTAAAAATGTATCTGCATTGCTTTATTCAGTTTGTTCATTTTCAATCGGTCAATCCTTAAATATAATCAGTCAAATCAATAAAGAAAATATGTCAAATATAGTCGCTATAGGAAAAAAAATCTGTCAAAGTGCTACAGACCATACTACAACCATTTAAATCAGTCTAGTTAGAGCCACACAGTGACCAACCTCTGCTCGAGCATACTGTTTGAGCAGATGACCACTCTCCAAACACCCACATTGATTCACAAATCCACTATTAGTCTTCCTCCTGGGTGCCCGGGGCAGTAGGTAATTGCAGTTTAGTTGCAATCATGTGTGGGTATATGCTTAGCCAAGCAACACAGGCTGGATGTAATTAAAGCCAACTGATTTAGAGCCGGTTAATCAATGCAATTTGCTGCGACAAGGTGCTGGAATGTAATAATGTTAGAAAATGTGCCAAGTAAAAAAAACTAAAAAAAAACTGGGTGTCAGGTTATTGCGGCTGCATGCAGCTGGTGTAATGATGACATCAAAGGCTAAAATTAGCTCCTCTGTGCTTGTGGATACAGCACACGTTGAGATAACTGTTTTGAAAGCATTGAAATTCTATTGGATTGCAGCAGTGTTGGAACGGTCAGCTGTTCTGATGAAATATCTGGGCTCAGTCATGTGATAAGAGCTTGACACAGCCGTGTGTGCAACATGAAAGATGGATCCCCACCCTGATCTGTCCCCACGTCTCCTGAGCCGTTCCAGCACGAGCAAGGCCGAGACGCATCACTCCCAATCTAAATATAGATTCAGATATTGTACCACAGCGCTACTTCTATTTTAAATAATTCCTCTGTTCTCAAGCAGTGGGAGATACATCTAGTCCTGTGGCATTCTGCTTTGTGGAGTAATGTAATTTTACCCCTCCCTTTTCCTTTTCCCCTAGATGTGTCAGATGAAATAACTTGTGCCCCCGCTTTGAAATGAAACAGGAGCAGGAGGGAAAAATATCAAAAATATGGCAAGGAGAAGTAAAATAATGGCAGTGTCAATGCTGGCTATTTCCATCTGGCTTTTGGAGATGAGAGAGAAAAAGAGGGAGAGAGCGCATGGACACGCATTTGTGATTTCCAATGTGATCCGTGGATTAGCTCGGCAGCCCCGCGTTTGTCTCTTTGCTGCTTCTTATTGACGCTGCTGGGGAGGTTTACGCTGCCAGGAAAATGACAGAGTTTGGGGAACGTGTTTGGATGGACAGGGTTGTTTGTCTTTCAGTCAAAACAACCACACAGCCCCAACTTAGTCAATAGACACTGATATGTTTATCTCACCAGAGTAGGAGAAAAAAAATGCAAAATGTGATTGATTAGACGTTTGATCATATTTTTAGAGCCCTGTTGTTTATGTCAAACAATAGCACGCAGAGAGCAATAAATCATTATAAATTCCATCCCGCGGTTTTGTTATTTTCTCGACTTTTTATTTATTTTTGATTCAAAGCAACTATGCCCTTGTATTCTCGCATATTGTTTGTTTGTTAATCAGGTTACGGCACACAGCTGACACTCTGCATTTGTCCGAGCTGCATGTGAACACACAGTGTAGGATTAATATATGTTCCCTTTCCCCAACGTAGGCTTCTCCAGAGACATGGCTATTTGTGTTTTCTCCTATATGCATGAATATTAATATAGTCTATGTAAAATGACTTTCCTTCCCTTTACATTTTAGTGACACTTCCTCATGCTCTCCCTTGATATTATGTTAAGCCAGGGATTGGAGTTATTTTGACTCTGTGGTAACATTTCAGCTGATGCAGTTGATGTCTGTCCCATATCTGATAGTAGTCACATTGATGCATGCGGTTTTCACAACTTTGCCTGTAATCTTTAATAGGAAACTCAATATTATTATTAAAAGCACAGTCAAGAGAATCCTTCTCCAGCTCCTGCCACATGCAGCCTGTAATAGGGTTAAGCAGTAGAAAATGAGTCAGTGAATGCTAACATTGTAACAAGTCATTATCACACACTTCTTGTTGCTGTTGGTTGTTGATGCTCCATGTCCTGTTCTGTGTTCACATTGTCTCTGGGTGCCACTCTTGGGAAAAAATGGAACCTTTTCCTGAGTTATGTCTGTGCAATGCTTGGCAGCCACTGGTCTGGGGCTTCACAGCACATCAGGGGGCTAATGAGAAACAGTGTGGCCTGAGAATAATGTATCCTGACCTGACAGGCCGTAAAACGCAGTCTGCCAGCCGTCTCTGCCCCTCCTGCTCTGCCTTCCCTCCAAGCTGTTCTGACACTTTCAATCTGACTTAAGTGGATCTGGAGGCTTGCTGTGTGCATTTGCAACCCTCCCTCTCTCACTCCTTCTGTAAAGTGCCCAAAGTCTCCCAGAACATACAATCACCAAAGTTGAAGATGCAGCTAGCACTGGCATCTTTTTTCGATCTACATGAGGAGAGAGATAGAAAGTGTGACAGATAGAAAGAGGAGTGATAGTATCTGCAAATGAAAGCAGACACTCACTCAGCTGTGATATGTTCCAGGATGGGAATATCTGTGAAGATGTAGGGGAAGATGTGAGGAGGGAAGGTAATTGTGGGAGGCAAGCAGCAGCAGTGCTGGTCTTGACTGTGCAGAGGCCAAGCTGGATGCAATTTACACTCAGCCCACCTCAGGGAGCAGCGGGAGGGAAAGAAACCATTACCTCCCTCCAGAACGCAGCCCTTCCCATGTGGCATAGAAAAATGGATCCATAGCTATTACAACACCCCTCCCGAGCCCTCTTTCCGCCCTCCCACGACGCTCCCTCCCACTGTCAGACCCAAAGTGTGCAGATGTAAACAAGAGATGAGCAGGAAACAAAGACAAAACAAAGCAGGCCATAGACGGGACGCACGGCGTGTCACAACATTCAGAGTAGCTCAAGAGATTTGTTGTGACAGAACTGATCCTGAGGTTGGACCACTCATATGGAGGAGGATGCACTGAATTGCCCAAAGTCTTTTATTTTCCACGTAGCTGCTAGCACTTTTCAAAAAATACAAGAGCTACATCTGAGTAGTCCAGGTCCTTCAACTTAAACATGATCAAATCTAAAATATGGTTCAGGACATGGAATTAAGATGTGGGCCCTTTTGGCAATCTCCATTGGTCGACAGAATTGTCACTGTGCCCCCTAGTAATGGAATTAACAAACAAAATTAAAACTTTTCTTTTGCGGAACGGCCACATGCAGAGAAAAAAAAAAAACACAGAATAATGTCCTGAGCTGAACTAAATTGTATGACTTGGCAAACCGAGGCTTGCGTCACTTCTAAATCTAGAAACAGATGATTATATACTGCTCCACTGACTGAAGACTAATTTATGATTTTATTTTGGCACTTTCATTTTGGTAAGTGGCTTATTTGCATGAGCTTCTTCCTGCCACCACTGCCAGACGTAATTCATTTACAGTGCAAAACAGTAATTGGTACAATGCAGCCGCTTCAGGTCACACTGCACACACTTAGATTTATTAAAGTCTGACCTCACATTCATTACATTCATCTTATATTTAAAATTCACAAGTTCTCTGCGGTTGTGTTTCTATGTCATTGAGCAGGTTGGTTAAAGAAGTTAAGATCTGTACAAGTCTGTAACACATATCTCTCTCATTATTCCACAATACGTATTAATGTTTTTCTTTTCTTTTTCAGTAGGTTTCAGTAGGGTTCCAGTAGGGTTCCTGGATTAATAATATCTTTTGTGATTTATACCCTGTGGGACCCTGACCTTCATGGGAAAAGGGGATCAATCCTTCAAGCTTTCACCCACTCCATCAACTTCCTGCACACTCACACATGAGCATTTTATTGCCTGTTTATTACAAGTTAATTGCACAGTGCTTTTACTACACTTCTGGTGCTAAAGAATCTATCCACTCTTGTCAGTCTTTTTCACTACATGCTTTCTAAAAGGCTCAAGCACAAAATGACTTACGTAGAGCAGAAGTGAGCATTATATTTTGGTTTAGTGAATATTCCACTTGTGACCAGAGGTTTGGAAAATCACATACATGCCTAAGTGATTGGCAGCTCTAATGACAAAATGAAGTCAAAAAGATGTACTGCAAAGCCCTATCATACTCAAGTCCAGTTTTTTACATAGTTATACAAAAATAAATAGTAGAAAATATGGATATATTATAAGAAATATGGATATAAATATATTTCTGGGAAAGACTTGGAACCTGGCCAGGCATCCCCAAGTCCTTCCAGTGAAATGGGACTGGATTCCCTTCATAGTCATTCAAACTCAGTAGAAACCCTTTCGATTCAACAAAAAAAAAGAACAGACTAACTCTTTGTAGAGAATATAAAACAGAATTAGGATGGCTGAACAGACGAGCAGACACAGGAAGTATGAAGTAGTCCTCTTACTAAAATACACATGGTAACCAGATAACACCTAGACAGACACTGCGCCTGCTGTAAACTGGTGGGTATCCAGCGAGAGAGCATCTCCCTGGAAGGCTGCCGCTCACACCACAGCTGGCTGGTTTACGTCACACTTCCGCCAACAGGGACTCTCTTTAGCGGCTAACCAACCCACCGCAGCTTAGTGCAGAGCCAGCTGGTGGGTGCTGAAATATTCTCAATGCACTGAAATGACAGATGATTAGGACGAAGAGATAACAGCAAATTAAATGACTGTGTGTTGATTGAATGTGTGAATCTTTGTCTGGTCTTATTGTTCTTCTCACATTCATTCCCATTGTGCCGCATGAATCATTGTAATACATAGACTCCCATGTTACCCGAGTTGTTTAAGATGTTCTTTAAACATTGTGTCCTAGTTCGGTAAGAACTTGTGTTTATAGACGGGAAGAAGAAGCAGATTGTGTTAAATGGACGCTGGAGAGGGATAGCTTGAAATCCCGGTCGAGCACTCCTTTTATCATAAGGTAGTCTAGTATTTGGACAAATGTTAACGGACCACAAAAGGTTAAATCAGGAGTAAGAAAATATTTTTTTATTGGACTAGTGATGTGACTGTTTAGACGATACAGTATGTTCAAAATCAGTTCAGACAAGGCCAGTAGTTGAACAACAAAGAACTAACTGGGACTGTATGTAAAACCCAAATAAAATCCTACATGTTTCTGAAGCTGTCTACCACTTATAAAATTGTTGCCATCCAAATAGATATATTTAAGTCGCACCGGAGATTTGACCAATTTGTTAGGACTACATTTCTCTGTCTATGTTTAAAACATCATGTTAATTTTGTCCTGCAAGAAAACTTTAGTAATGGAGGCTGAAAAAAGAAGCAGGTAGTGTTATGTCAGGGGAGTTTGAATCTTGAACGAGCCCTTGTTTAAACAAGCTCCCTGAAAAGGCCATGAGCAGCAATAGTGCAACAAGTCATCATAGTAAAGGCTGGACTGACAATCACATAAAACCTCAACATACAGTACTGTTTATACAGTACTATTATGTTGTAATTGCCACCATTTGAATAACCATTTATCACAATATTCTTATTACATGTTACCAATATGTATCACAAGAGGAAAATGACCCACCTTTAGTCAAAAAAAACACATCATATATCAGGCTGGGACTGATTAAAAGTAGGAATGTCCTGATACCATTTTTCTAGTATGAGTAAGCAACCTATAAGTCAAAGATACCAATGCAGCTAATCCGACCATACTCAGATTTCAGTGCCATGTTGCTTTTATTAAGTTTTATCAATGACTTGTTTTGAGTGAATGTCTTGGTTTGAAGCCTCTTGACATTTTAACAGGGAATCCATTTCAATTTGCTTTGCTTTTACCATCATTATTTACGGTAAAATATTTCCAAATGTTTTGTTTTTATTGAGAGAGAGTGTGACAGATGCTCTAACGTCTGTGTGTAAAATACCCCTATGACAGTATTGTAAGTCAAACGAGTATAACAAGCTCTGATTGGACTAAGTACTGGAAATGATATCTGGACATCCCTGTTAATACCCAAATAAAGACCTTCAATCCCTTCAAGCTGTCTCCCACTTAAAGATCGGTGCCATTTAAAAAAGGAACCTTAAAGTCTCACAGGAGCCATGGTCGTTCTCTTAGCCCAGTTCTACACATCAGTCCGCCGAGCTGACATAAATGAGAGCTCACTGTCTGCTAAAAGAGCTTTGCCAACCTTTGCCCAGCATTTCCTGGAGCCTTTACTGCATGGCTGAGACGAGACTCAACAGTAGTAAGTGTGTTGATACTTATCTCCTCCATACTGACGTCCATTAGATAGGCATACAGCAGCCTGATCCTCTCATACCCCCACACACTCATCCATGAATAACACCCGATCCCTTTTGTTTCCCACTGTGCTCAGTCCAAGATTCCCAGCACTTAGCATTGATTATTAATGGAAGGTTTTTAAAAGAGAGAGGAGGGGGGCAGAATCTGATCTTTACGAGGGTAAGTTGCCTGAGGATCAGGGCCAGTACTTTCCCAGAAGCTGAGTAGAGATAAAGTAATAAGATTCAGCAAAAGACATTAAGTGAAGCAAAGGTCATTGTAGTGATTGCTGACAGTGACAGGGTTAGGGTTAGGGTTAGGCTTTTTCCCATAAACGATGAGTAGACAAGACAAGACAAGACATTTATTTTTGTATAGCCCAATATCACAACAACAGCCACCTCAAAGGGCTTAACAGACTGCACTAGACAACATCCCCTGTCCTTAGTACAGTTACAAACAGTGTGAGTGTGTACCTACAGTTACAGCCAGTGTGAGTGTGTACCTACAGTTACAACCAGTGTAAACGTATACCTTTGATCAATCAGTCTCCATACGTTTGGTAAAATAAGTATGTTTTGAGTTTGCTTTTGAAAACCTCAACAGAGTCAGCTCGCCGCACTTCCGCCGGTAGCCCATTCCATAAAAATGGGGCTCTATAAGAAAAGGCTCTGTAGCCAGCAGACTTCTTCTTTACTCGAGGAAGTTGAAGGAGGCCAGCGTCAGATAGGTAAAGGATTAAGGAAAGGATCTAAAGGATTTTAGATGTTAACAGGAGAACTTTGAAATCCAATGTAATGAAGCCAGGACCGGAGTAATGTGATCAAACTTCCTGGTCTTTGTTAAAAGTCTGGCGGCTGTATTTTGGACCATTTGTAGTCTGTGAATACTTTTCCTCGGCAGTCCAAAGAATAACGCATTGCAGTAGTCCAGCCTGGATTAGACAAATGCATGAATGAGAATTTCAGCATCAGCTAAAGAGAGGCAAGAGCGAATTTTTGAGATATTCCTCAAGTGAAAAAAGCCTAGTTTAGTGACCTCACTAATGTGCTGCTGCAGAGATAGTGTGGAGTCAAAAATGACACCAAGGTTCCTCACAGTGTTGCCGTGCTCCAACACACAATTGTTGATCGAGACAGTAGGATTGTTGAACTTATGCCGATGACTGGCAGGACCAATTAACAAGAGCTCTGTTTTATCCGAGTTCAAATGGAGGAAGTTTTGAGACATCCATGTTTTAATTGAAACGAAGCAGGCCTCTAGACGCTTGATGTCAGTAGTATTATTCGCTTTTATTGGTAGATACAGCTGTGTATCATCGGCATAACAGTGGAAGTTTACTCCATAACTTCTGATGATTTGTCCCAATGGTGTAACATTGGTACTGACATTGGTTTTGGTATTGATGCCTACACTGGGGGATTGGGTACAGTATGAGCTGCATGCGCATTTTGGAAACATTAATGGTGATGCAACGTTGGCAACTAACTGCATGTGTGTGTTGTCAGTGAGTGGGTAGAGAACATTAGTGAGTATCTTGATATTGCGCAGCACAAGCCATTTAGGCTACACACTAAAGGCCACAAGCTAAAAGTGTTGTATGCAGGCCTTGCTTGACTCAAGACTTCTACTAACTTTGTATTGAAAGTCTGTATTATTTTATGACTTTACAGAACAGTTTGGCCTATTTTAAAAGCCATATTTTTGTGTTTACCACCAAAAGCGTGTGCAGAGTGGATTGTAAATCGCAGAGGGACAGATTTGGTCCCTGGGCCTTGTGTTGCTGGCTGTGACCAACAACAGATAAATTCTAGTTTCTTAACACATTGTTTCTTTCTGGCAGTAACTCCTCATTTAGCAGATGGAAAATGGATTGTATTGATCTTTATTTGAGCAAGGTCCCAAAACAAGTCATTGTACTTGATCAGTCATTCTAAAAATTGTATTCACAGTGTGCTCCTCAGCAGCTCTTGACATTAAGCATTGTGAATCAGTTGCTACAGCTCCATCAGTTAAATATTGACTCTTTTTAGCCACCTCATATACGTAGATGATGATTGGGGAATAGCACTGCTTTTGTTGGAAGATATGTGTGTATCTTTTAGATGACGGCAGTAGCGGCAGTAGCTCAGTGGGTAGAGCGATCGTCTTTCAACCGGAAGGTAGGCGGTTCGATTCCCGCTCTCCCCACAGTTTATACTGTCGTTGTGTCCTTGGGCAAGACACTTAACCCACCTTGCCTCCAGTGACTGTAACACTGGTAATGTAATGTAAGTCGCTTTGGATAAAAGCGTCTGCTAAATGAATAAATAAAAAAAAAATAAATAGATGATGTTGCTTATGGAAGGGTCTATGTTGTGTCGGATGAACCGGAGAGAAGAGACTCTTGATGGAACGTATTGTTGGTTTTATATTTCACACAGGGCTGAAATTGAGCTTCATCACATCCTCTAAGACTCACTGAATGTGCTGTTTGTTTAAAAAAAGGATATAGCAGCTCATCTGAAACTTCAGAGTGCTTTATAAAACGTGGAGCGTCACCAGGGCCAGGCAACAAAAGGAAGGATGCTTCTGTGTACTTCCTGAGTCGTTTTTGGTGTGTTTTATCTAGGTTTCCGGACCCTTAATTGCAATAATTAAGACATTATTTTTGTTAAAATAATAAAAAGGTAATTCAAGAGACTCTTCCTGGCTTGAAATGCCCTGGCATTAGACAACATACCGGTTAACACCAGAACAAAGATTAAACTTTTGTATTTGTTTGGGTAACAACAGTTTCTATACAGTAACAATCACTCAATCTGACCTCAACTGGCTAATCTTTGCTAATTTTAGTTGGAGCTTGGTCTAATAGAGTCTGCAGGTAAAATAGTTTAAAAAAAGGAACTGTAGAGAATTGTAGTTTAAACTAATTGTAAAACATGTACATCAAGTACACCCTAGGGCATTTTATTTACATTTATTCATTTAGCTGACGCTTTTTATCCAAAGCGATTAACATTAAGCTTTAATTCACCAGGGTTACAGCTGGAACACCACTGGAGGCAGGGTGGGTTAAGTGTCTTGCCCAAGGACACAACAACAGTATAAACTGTGGGGAGAGCGGAAATTGAACCACCAACCTTCCGGTTAGGGGACAACTGCTCTACCACTGAGCACATCTCTGATTTGCAGTATTATTAAAAAAACCTGCTCACTAACAGGTTTGTGTCTTAAATAATGGAATAGAACAAGGAATTTTTTTATCTTTATTATCAAGAAAAGGTTCTAAAAAAGGTTCTAAAGAAGGCATCTGGATTTAGGTTTGTAGGTGAAGATGTTTTGTCCCTCATCCAAGGTCAATTCTGAGTTCAACTGATAGAAGAGCTGAATTTTATATCCCTCAGGCATATATATATCCCTTCAGGCAAGATTAAATTAAACTTTCATCCAATAACAACAATGTTATCAACAAGTAAACCTTGATTTGAAATACCAAGACTTGAGACTACGTCCTTTACCAAATATACTAAGCAGTAGTTTCAGTTGTCTCGACAATATAAACTGCAAAAAGTGAATGCACTTTCCGTTGCAAGGTATATATTTATATATAAAACAAAGGTGGCAAGTACAGCGGATTTAAAAACATGTGGTACTTTTTCTCAAATCCCTTGTTTTTCTTTGTTGTTGATCAGACAAGTAACACTAATGAAACCAATGGAAAAATTACAAAAGTTTCCTAGTACTAGTATAGTATAAAAATTTTAAGCATTTAGATTTGTAACTGTCATAAACTGAAGGGTGCATTGTTATTTTACAAAGTATTCCATTCAATGTTAATTTGGAATAGCTATTGCGCATGTTTTTTTATTACATCTTCAGTCTCGCCCCATTCATCCTGCTATACACACCCTTTTTTATAATTTTTGTTGCAAGTAAGAGACAAGAGACTTTACCCACAGTGCAGTCCTGATGTAGAATAGAGGGTTCAGTTCTCTCAGCTGAAGGGTATTTCTCCCCATCTGCCCTGCTTACACTTTAAATTTAGCATTCCAACTTTTCTCAGAGTAGTTTGGACTAGTTGAAAACAAACAGTAGGTGAGATCACACCATTAAGGAGAAGTCTCAAGTGCTAAATGGGTTAAAAAAATTTGTGACAACTGATTCGAATCATTCAAAGAGGGGGATCTCGGGAGAGTGTCGCTGATGAAAACACCTCCCAGTCTTTGTCTCATCAGCACAAACAACACCAAGTCCCCATTGGCACGTGATCCAGGCACTGCCACTGTTATGCACTTTGTCTAGAAAGGAGTCATGAGCTGTGGAGTGCCCTGGTGGGTTCCTTCTCATCTTCCTGTGCCCTCTTTAGTCCCAGTGGACACCATTGTGCGTCAGCAAGTTGCTTGGAGCGTGCCTGACCTGCTATAGCACTCCATCAGCTTTTATTTCTCTCCATTTTGTAAAAAGGAAAGCTACGAGAACCAGTTGCATGTTGTTATTGCAGTGCAGATTTTTGTTTGTAACACATCTATTAGCCGAATGTAAGAATCATCATAGCAGAGCTGAGTCAAGTTTCAGGTGAAAAGTTCTGTTTGGTCATCAGCATCCTGAAGCAGCTCAGGATGTGGGCCACCCTTTGTCCCAAGGGTGCTTCTCATCCCCTAACTGACTCAGACCTAGTAGGCAAAAATATCCTCATACGCAGCCTGAGGGAACGTATTAATGCCTGGGCTAATCCGATTAACATTAACAATCCCACAGGGGAAATCGTGGCACATCTGCAACAGACAGATAATTATGTCGCCTCAGATGTTTGCGTAATTTTTTTTTTCTTTTTTCTTGTTTGTGCATTTGTTTTGTTATTCTGTCTTTGGAACAGTGCGCAACATTTGAGTGCATCCGGAGGTCGTTGCAGAACACATTGGTTGGGGTTTGTAAAATGTATCATGGCTATTTTAAACATGGTTGGTCTTATTTGTAATGCCAGGGATCATTACAACGTGGCCTTTAACAATTTTGTTAGCTACATTTCATTTGAGTAAGTGTATGTAGCTACTATTAGTCTGGCAAAATGTATGATTACGGCACACTGTCGCCTCACAGCAAGAAGGCCCAGAGTTTGACCCTCGGGCCGAGTGGGGCCTTGCTGTGTGTAGTTTGCATGTTTTCTCTGTGCTTGGGTGGGTTTCCTCCAAGAACTCCAGTTTCCCCCACCATCCTCAAAACATGCTAAAGTCGCCAAATGACTGGGGCACCTAAACAACAATGAATTTTCCCATGGGGCTATAAAATAAAGTAAACTATCAAAATGACGTTTCAAAGTCTATTATCTATTAATAAAAATGTATATTGTACCATTCTTGTGTTGATTAGACAAGACACATTTACAAAACTGCGTCTCTATTGAAAATAACATTTCAACCAAAATAGTGGATTCAATTATATGGTTGTATATTTGCAGTACAGGGTCTGTGTCTGCCAATGATAACAGCTTTTGGGGAAAAAATGAAAAGGGGAAAGTGAAGTACAACTAAACAGCTCTGACTCTAAAGCATACCATTATAGCCTTTATCGTTCTATCAGAGTCTGTCCCATGTCTGTTCGTTCTTGTGTCTTGTTGCAGTTTTGTTTAAATAATGGGAGCTGTGTCATCCCACTTTGTGCATCTAGGAACCACGTCATTGCTCCTGATTATACACACCTACAACCTGTTTTGTGATGATAAATGCACTTTGCACGTAACATTGTTATAAGAGCTATTGTTTGCATGTCATGTAGCTGTTTGTAGTCGATAGAACATTACATTTTCAGACAATGTAATAGAAATGAATAAGTGGGCTATTTATTCAAAATAGCAAAGAACAAGTAGTAGCTGAACACAAACCAAAAGAATAACAAAAAAGGTCACTGTGAAATAAGTTTGTTCTCAGTGGTACAACATTTGTCTGTCACAGTTTGGTACAGGCATACTGTATGAATGTGCTGTGTGCAAGAGAATGATATCCAATAAGTACAGTACATTATGGTCATGCAAGTGCTACATAAGGTGCATTTTTACAGGAGATGTAGGTCCTATTTAAAAGGAGAGGTGTTGCCATTAATTAATTAGATGCTAGTAAATCATTATTAGCTGTGCAAGAAGCAAAAAACAGATTGGCTCTGTCCAAATCAACACACTAATCACTAGCCCACTAGTGCACTAATTGTGCACTATATAGTGAGCCATTTTGTGTTGGTGACCAAATGTCTAGTGACTGAAATATAGTGCACTCAAAGTTTCCCACAATTCTTCAGTAAAAGTAGTGAGCAGCGATGGTCACTAGACGGTATAAATAGATCATAATGCCAAGTGGATTGTCAGAGGAGCGCACTGCAAGCAGCAGGTTGGAATAAAACAAGGCACAGGTTTGACCTCCTGTATAATTAATTGTTAATAATAAACCACTGACGTTATCTTACCATAAATCATACAGATGGACAAATGAGAGCTTTCCTCTTGAGTAATAAAAGACTGCATAAAAGAGTTGCAATAATCCAATCAGAGTTGTTCAATAAAATACCATTCATATTAGTACTTATATCATTTCATTTGTACATTATTTTATTACTGAAGTCCATTATCAGCAAAGTTCAGCGGACTTTTTTTAGATGTATGCCAGAGTCACGTGACTATTGGAGACAGAAAACGAGTGTGTAGTGTCCAAATGTAGTGATTTAGGGGTTAGGAAGTGGATTTGGAAACAGTGATTGCCTTGAAAGCTGCACCATTTCTACATTTTAGGGACTCACAATTTAAGATTATAAGTTATGCTGGTTGGTAGCTTGGCCCAGCCACACACTTTGACTTTCTTAGTGAAGGGGAGTAGGTTTGGAAACTCTCCCAGTGACCACAACTTCCACGAGGTTCAATGCAATCTTGCCAGTTATGACCATTCATGTAAAAATTTTTTCGGATTGGTTGTATGACCAGCTTCATTTAGGCCACCTTTTGGTAGGCGGACTGCACTGAAAAAAACTAAAGTCAAAGGATTGCCCAGGTGGCAGATATGGTTTGCTTATTTGGTACCGTTTGATCCACTTTTGACATCAGTCAGCAACTTCCCCCAAGAATTTAATTTCCAAAGTTGAATCACCATTCAGCTGCAACCACTCAGAGTTGGATGGCCCTCTTACTAATTTTCTCCTTCCTTCTTTAATAAGCCTGTGCTATTTAAAAAACCTGCCTAAACCACTCTTTCTTCCTCTCGCAGGTAGGGATCCTCTATTTCCAGCCGAGTGTCTTTCGCTGTATCCTGCTGCGATGGGTTCGACTGCTGGGCTTCGCTACAGTGTACGGGACGCTCACTCTTAAACTATATAGGTAACACACACAATTTTGTGGATTTGTCCCACATTTGTCTCTTTCACTTGATTGCATTGACCGGTTTAAAAGTAATTATGCCATGCCTTACATCTAATTTCCTTGTAATGTCTCATGATAAGGCAGCATGTAGCATTGGCCACTTCATCATTGGACTTCACTGGTCCATGTTTAGGCCTGGATGGATTTATTGCCACATGAAGCAAAAGTCCAATCAAGCTGAGGACTTTGTAGGAGGCTTTTTGTAAAAAGAAGACACTGGTTAAGAAGATGTGACTAAGATAGAACCAAGTGACCCAGATAGGCACAAGTTAACTTATTGGAGGAATAAATAGTTGATGGGGGGGCTCTTTAAAGGGGAACAGAGTGGACACTTTATCATTATGTGTGAAAGGAATCGCCTATTAATACTTGGCTGGAGCATAATAAAAAGACACTGATGGGAATGAGAATAATGACCTTATAATGATGTCTTGTAATGTTTAATATAAAGGTACAGTGCAAAATGTAGATGAATTTGAAAAGTACTGTAGCTGTGGTTTAGTGTTTTGTAAGAAAAAGTAGCAACATTATACCAATATCACATTTAGTCCAAATATTTCACAATTTTGTATTGGAAAAATAACTCTCACAATAACTCTAACTATCACATCAACTCTTAATGTTGGTGTGATACAATAAAAGAGGTCTTGTCTTAAAGGTGCATTAGGTGCATCCCGAGTTTATGTACTAGTGTGCCACCTCTGGAGTAAGCGGTACTGCTTCCAGCAATGTGCGTGTTCACTGTGCACATGCTTGTACGAGCATGAACAAACAACTAAAGAAGAATCTGCGGGTTTTCGAGTGCACTGGAGGCCTGTCTCTTCCCACAGGATTCATTTTCAACTTTGTCGCTAGCGTTGCTTAGTTTACTTATGGCGGCAAATCAGGAAATGAGAACCAGGTAAACGAGATTTGATCCCGAAACTTTCTTGTTTAATAGACTGTACAGGCTCACAGAGGTGACCGGGGCAAATTCAGATTAGGCTGTCCATGTATGGGTTTGAATTCTTTTTATTTCAACCATTAAAACATCCGTAATGTACCTTATAATAATAATCTTTATTTTTATATAGCGCTTTTCCACCTAGTGTAGTAGGCACTCAAAGCGCTTTACATACATTAAGCTATTTACCAGTGTTACAGAACACTCACTGGAGGCAATGTAGGTTAAGTGTCTTGCCCAAGGACACAACAACAGTATGTGGGGGAGAGCGGGATGTTATGATGTTTACCTCCACATCTGTGGCTTACCTCCACATCTCTAGTGACACTTAAGGTGTCACTAGAGATGAGACGAATCGAGACAACTCAAAATCAATGACTTTATAGGTGTGAAGGTAGAAGTACATGTCCAAAACCAAGAACATCTTGGGTTACTTGATTGTAACCCTGTTCCCTGAGAAAGTGGAAACAAGATGCTGCAAATCAATGCGCTATTGAGAACACTCTTTGTTTAACCGGTTGTGAAGCACGTGTCAAACATGGCAAGAATTGGCTTAAATAACCTCGGTAGGTGATGCTGTCTGACCATCCTGCCACATTACAAGTTCACAAAGCTTCAAGCACTAGGAACTGTTACTCTAGTGGGAGGCCTTACCCGCTTAGATCCTCAAATGAAGCGGGTGACTAGAGGGTGTTTCCCCACAGAAACCCATCAATCAAGCCAAAAAGTAATGTAGTAGTAGGAAGTGTGCCTGAGGACAGTTTTTACTGCAGAAACCAGTACTGAAACAATTTGGCAGTAAACTGGGTCTGCATGGTGTATCCTACACCAATCATCAAAAACATACCACCTAAGGGTGTAAGTTCTTCTAGTAGAAGAAGTCCTAGCACTTAGAATAGTCTCTACAACACCAGCTGGGAGCCCAGCATATCTTAATTGGTCCCCCTCAGGGACCAGACATGAAGGCTTCAGAGCTTGGGCCTGGGATGAAACACTGTTCCCTGTGCTTGAGAAAAAAGGTCCTTCATGACCGTAATCACCCACGGTGAGCTGTCATAGGGAGATACTGTATTTGGTCTGAAAACCACACCCTAGTCGGGCAACGGGGCACTACCAGCAAAAGGCACGAACCCTGTTGGCAGATATTGGCTAGAACGGAAGCAGGGTAAGTGTATAAACGCAGTCTGGGCCACACATGGGCCATCACGTCCAGACCCCGGGGAGCTGGAGGTCACAGAGAAATAAAGGGGACATTCTCCCGTCTCCTGTGAAGCAAAAATGTCCACTTCTGTCTCCATACAGGGTTGCCTGTCTGGATAGCAAGTCTGCTCCCACATTCAAACAGAATGTAAATTGCCCTGAGGGACAGGAGCTTGTCCTGAGCCCAAAGCAGAACCTGCTGCGCTAGCTTGTACAAGCGGTGCAAACGCAGTCTGCCCAGGCAATTTATGTAAAAGTCTACCGCCGTGCTGTCCACCTGCACTAGGACATGGTAGCACCACAACTGCTGGAGGAAGTATTTCAGGGCCAGAAATACAGCCTACATCTCGAGGCAATTGATATGCCCCTTTGAGAGAATTACCTCTCCATATTCCTTGGGCTGGACGGCCATCTAAGACCGCACCCCAGCCCGTGAGGGATGTGTCTGTCTAGCCACGGTCTCAGAGCCTGGGGATTTTATACAAGGGCCCATATAACTCTCTGAAAGTAATGCACAATAGTTTTCTGGCCTAGCTTTGCCCCTCAAAGCTAACCTCAAGAATTTCCTGTGTTATGGCAAATTTTCTATGTAGAAATAAGCATCCTTTAAATCAATAGTCACAAACCAATCGCCTGACTGGATCTGGGATACAATCATATTTATTGTTATCATTTTGACGCCTCCGGGAGGAGACCTCGGGGAAGGCCTAGGACACAGTGCTCGGCTGCCCCCGTAACCTGGCCCCGGATAAGAGGTAGAAGATGGATGGATGGATGAATTTTGATGCCTCGTTGAAAATGTTCTGAGATAGTGGTTCAACCTTCAAAGATACAAAATTGTATGCAACCCCACATCTTTCGTGGGAACCAGAAAATACCGGCTGTAATAGCCTAACTATCTGGCAGGGCAACAAGTTTTATGGCCCTTTTGCTCAGCAAAGTTTGCAATTCCTGTGTCAACAAATGCGCTCATTCCGGTTTTATGGAAATGGAGACCAGAATGTTTAAACGCGGAGGACGATACACAAATTTAATCCTGTAGTCTTTCCATACAGTCCTTTCTACCCAAGTGGAGATATTTGGCAGTAAACAAAGTAGCACTAATACTGACACTTTGTTTTGTTGGGGGGATGATAGACATCCGGCATCCTGAAATCTGGCAGAAGACAACCGGACATGTAATATTTTGCTGGAGACCGGAGATGACAGTCCGCAAGTTCGGTCTCCTTGGGGAAGATTGATAAATCGATGTCCAAGGAAAACACGGGAAACCTACTACTTAATCCACGATCGTGCCAGCTCCTTGTGAAAGTTAGCAAAAAATGGGCGAGATCGTTGCTGTGCCCCCTCCCCCCAGCCGCCGACAGAAATCTGTTGTCAAGCTTGGACTGTTTGAGGGCCTCTTGCTTCCTGCGACCATCTTAATGCGTGACAGCCCATGTTACCACCTCAAACAACAAATGCTACATCGAGTGGAAGGAGCACTCCAAAGTGGCACCCTCCATGTCAATAGAAGCAAGGAATGAGGTGTCTGTTCACTTGAAGTGTCGGGGTGCGCCTGAATAACGGATGCGAGGACCACCTGCTCTGACGAGAGCGCCAAAGTTAAAGGAGCATATCCGTCTAATGCCCCTCAGCCAGATTGACACGTGAACCCCAGGACTTAAAACCGAGGGGGCGGCGCCTCGCTCCACTTTCAAAAAAGCGAGCCGAGCACTGAGCACTTTATTGGAAAGGAGATCGCTGTGCTCGCACTCCCCCTCAAGGCGAAGGACTGCGTGCTCTTTACCCAAACACAGAACTCATGAGGATCATCCTCAGAGATGAGCCTCTGACAGGGAGGGACACATCCTTTCTCTGACTCTGTTTCCATTGAGTAAGTGACATAGGCACTACTTCTCTTATAATGCAGCTATTACTTTTATTTTTGTTTCTCTTTTCTTTTTCTTTATTTTCTATGCTTTTTCTTTGAGCTTAAAAACACACAACACAATGTGTTTCTTGAAGACAAAGAAACCTGAATACGCTTCTGCGTCAATCAGATTGCATCCCCTACCAAGGTTATTTAAGGCAATTTTTGGCGTGTTTGACACACATGCTTCACAACTGGTTGAACAAAAAGTGTTCTCAATAGCGTATTGATAAGCAGCATCAAATTGTAGCTTTTGACAAGAAACTGCACATGTTTAGTTAGCCTTTGTATTTATTTATGCAAATTAGCCATGTACTTTTTACTTTTATGTTTCACTTATCTTTGGCCCTAATGTGTAAAAAGCTTGTGGGGCATGTACATAATGTATATTACTTTAATCTTTTTACGGAACACCAGTTTGCAGCATAAAGAGGGACAGTGGCTTGTGCTGGCGCTGGTGGCGCATAAATGGGGCACAAGGCTGACAAGACTGAGATGGGATATTGGTGAGAGAAATTACAACTTACAACATGGAAAGGGGAAAGTGGTTATTTATTTCCAGTGGATGGAGTGGAGTCAGTGGAGTCAAGACCAGTATCTATACCCAATCTCTCTTAATCTGGTTTACAGTACATGCTCACATAATATGCAATATTTGGTTATTTATCCATAAGGTATCTGCATCAGATTTTCACACATTACATTCTTGCCTTTGAGATAATTACTCTTTTCTGTAATATACAGTGCTGACATGGTGGCACAATTAGAACTAGTTCACAAAGAAATTGTTGTAGGTTAAATTTCCCAGCTGGCTTTGGAAATCAAATAATGGCTGGGTGAATTAGTAAATGGCATAATGTTTGATATACTATATATATACATGAGTTAGACAGTTCACAGAAATCATAGTTGCACAAGAACACACAAGTAATGCTGACACAGGGGGAGACTAAAAAAAGGAGAGTAGAGCTAGGACCTAATGTATTTTCTGTTTTAGAAAATAATTCCGGTTTTCCCATATACTTCACATTTTATATAAACATGTCTTAAGAACATTAACCGCTCCATAGAATGGATTTTATGAACTATTTCTTTCCCTTAAGTATGACCATTTTAATTTAGTTTTTTTCCTGTTGATTATGTTTTCTACAGATATCCTGATCATTCACAGTGACTTAGGTTCTTTGGAATGCCTTTGCTTTTCCGTTCTGCAGGGTGCTGAAGGTGTTCCTGTCCCGCACAGCCCAGAGAATTCCCTATATGACCAGCTGGCGGGTGCTGCGCCTGCTGGCCATCATCCTGCTCATCGTGTGCTGGTTCCTCGTGGCTTGGACATCTGCCGTCTGTCAGAATCCAGACAGGAAGTCAGCGCTGATTGACGTGGGCTACACTCCGGACGGCCTACAGTTCAGCATGTGCCTGTTGGATCGCTGGGACTACATGATGGCTGTTGGTACGCTCCTCCGCTACTCTCTGCCTACACAGGCTTCTATAAATAGCATATGTATGTATGTGGGAAAGATGGGTGACTCGAGGTATTCATGGTGTAAAATCAAGAAACAATTTGTCAGACATGATAGAATTTGGAGTTCAAAGGCAGAGTGAGCGATGAGGTTGGCAATACTCTGACATTTTACTAAGGGAAGCATTAATCCTGTCTGGTGCTACACTTTATGGTGGAGGAGAAGGCAATCAGTAACATAAACACAGATGAAAAGCCAAAGATGCACAGAGGGAAGCAGTGTCTTGAATGCACACAGATGGAACCCCAGCAGAGCTTTCATGCTGCGATAACATATACAGAAAACATCACTTCAGTTTAGCTTATCAGGCAGTAAAAATAGGTGGCTATATTAAGATGCAGGTGACGTCACAATTATTTATTTATTTGTACAAATTCACACCTGCCTGCATTCCCAACCATCTAATTTAATGTTATTGACTTAAAGGGATTGGATGTTTTCTGCAGTATGTAAAGTGCTTTATTTTTTTTTTTATATAAATGGCCGTCTTAAAAGTGTGTTCTTGTATTAATATATGACATGTAAAGCACAATGGATATAAATATAAGGCAAATGTATAAAATATTTCATAATTGGTGCTGTTAGAAATAGTTAGCTGTTGTTGTCAAGGCACAAATAGAGAGCACATGTTTTCTGAGTGGTACAAAATTTGCTATCCTCTACAAGGAAAGTTTGTATTTTAATGGATTGTGTCTAAAATCACATAAAATATTCACGTGTCATTTGTATACATTGTAGTTTGAGCTTTGATCCAGTTCTGGCACATGATGTATGTCAAAATAATGGCAACAGGATCTTGTGTTTGTTGCAGTGGGCTGCCTGGGCCACATTACACGGGGTTGCTATGGAGGTGCACAGGGATTCATTAAGTGTCCAGAGAATACAGCCACTGCTGCTAACAATGCGTTTGATCGCTCCTATTGAACAAGGCCTTTCCCGTACATTAGATTAGATTAGATTCAACTTTATTGTCATTACACAGACATGGCTGTACAGAACATGAGTGTCTGTACAGCCGCTATAAGAGCATTGAACTGTGACCTGTCTGCTCGTGCCGCACATGCCTCCTCTGGTCCAGGGTGGAAATGATTTGTCCTTTGTCTTCACAGCTGAGTTCCTCTTCCTGATGTGGGCGGTGTACCTGTGTTACGCCGTCAGGACCGTACCCTCGGCCTTCCATGAGCCTCGGTATATGGCCATCGCTGTTCACAACGAGCTTGTCCTGACGGCTATATTCTATGTCATCAGGTAAAACAAAGCTGCTCTGGTTTCTTTATCAATTTAAAAACAAAACAGTAAAAAAAAATAGATGTATTTTATTCTGCTTCAAAATAATAGATATATGTAATATATTGTCTCTGTTACTTGTTACTTGTGGTCTCTTGTTACTGTCACTGTGTTAGACACAACTACTATTGGTGTCATTTACATTTCTAAACCAGTAAATTAAACCTCACTGAGACTGCCAGCAAATGTGCAGATTGCAGCTCAACACATCACATTGCTCATATCATGTGAACAGCTGTGGTAGCCCCACAGAGAAATTATACTGTGTCTAGAGCTACATCACAGAGGGCTTGACTCTCTGTATTTTTGTTAATTACACGCAGGTTTATGCAAATTAAATGCAAGTAATGTGAAGTAAACCTGTGTGGAAGAGATACACCTGATTACTGTAGAAACAGCCGCTGTCTTCTCACTAAAGGTGTTACAGAGAATGCTATGATGACTGAGAAACCAACAACTGTTAGTGAGTTTTTGAAATGAGTGCATGCATAAGAACAGCCCCCCTCCTTCACAGCTTTTGAGTGAACGCCTCACAAATGTCATGCACTAGCATTGGGACATTGGAGTGTTTGTTTACTACTGGCATTTGCTGTGTCACATTTGTGGATTCACTGTTGAACTCACCGCTTAAAATACTTTCCATGCTTTTAACATTTGAGTAACATAACTCAATGTTATGAAAATTGAAAAATAAAACAATGAAGGTTTGGGTAATATACAAACAGGCAGTTTGGTAATGCTACGAGTAATCGTGGGAGTCTCGTAGCATTATCAAACTGCCTTTTGCTTTACAGGGTCAGAATACAAGTTAGTATGTTTCTCAAACTCCTAAAAGGAGCTCTGTCCGAGAAAGCCCGGTAACCTTTAGTCTTGAGCCTCAAGTTTGGAACAGATCTACGGCTGCATTGAGGCTTGTATGTGATTAAAAATTCAGATATGTACCATTGTTAAATTTTTTCATTCTGGGCAGCTGTAGAAAGAGTTATGGAATTTCCATTGGGTTCTACGGTTCTTTAAATGTCCATTTTTTCAGACAGAATAGTTTTGACTATGTTCTCAAATTACACTGTGATTAAATAATAAGTTTACCCCATGTAAGTGGCTTAATATTGGCTTCTAAACCGTAATTAGAATAAAAGTCCACATTGTTTGTGATTTTAAACCCTACATTGTACAGTACAGCATTGTATTGGTTCTTCAGAATGACATAACAAAAGAACCATCATCTTCAATCTAATACTTCAACTAGAATAATCTCAGCTATTACCACAATCACATTTGGTGGCAAACACAACATACAGATGGTCCCACTTCAGCAGCTCCCCATTTAATATTATGGCCGCTGATTGCTCTGCGCTGTTGTCACTTTGACATTTATGTCCTCTGGTAGAATTGTCTCATTTCCATCACATATGTGCCCGCACACAGATATCAGCCTCTCTGCTCATCTGGGGGTTTGGTTTTTATTGTCGTGAAATGGCCCTCTCCTTTCCTCCAGTGTACACGTCAAAAAGCTGCACTGTGCACTTTATAAATTAGATCTTTTAGCTGACACCGCCAGAGCCATTCTTAGCAGGAGTGCCCCTAAATTGAGAGCTCAACTCCATTTTATAATTTGCTAATGAACCATGTCAAAATGATTTATTGTTATTTTTCCAAACAGCATAAATAGCGAAAATGATCTGCAGCCATTTAGATATCTATATACATTAAAAATATTTATCATCTACATATTGCATTTTTTTTTTGATTGGATAAAATTCTTGCACTACACTTCCACTGAACTAGCTTTTAATGTAGAAATAGCCAATAGAGATGTGTGATAAATTGGAGCAGGTGCTTGATTTGGCGAGTTAACTCTGACCAGCTGTCACCAGGGACCTTACTGTGCACAGCGGGCTTGTTGGAAACACCCAGCTACCATTTCCGTATCGCACAGACGTAGCTATTTCCTCCCAGAGTGACCAGTTAAAACCTCAACATTCTTGTTGCTGGTCATTGTCTTCGGGATTGTGCAGGTTTCAGGTGTGAGTGGGAAGCTGAGAGTGAAAATGACAGCAGCGTAATAGCCGGAGGTCCACGCTTGAGTGATGGCAAGTGTTTCAGTTGAAGGCGCTGCCGGCTGCAAATTGGAGACGGCATGCCAAGGTTATTAAATCCTCATCTGCACAGACACCTCCAGGGGGAACACCAAGGAGAGAAACTTCAAAGATTTGGGACATTTCATATGCTGGACCTTTGCCTTCGTTCATGCCTCGGAGCTATTAGCACAGTAACTGAGCGCTAATTAGCCATTTACCAACTTCGACAACGTAATAAGCCTGCTAGATGGCATTTTCTGGGATAGTCGATGCTAGAATGAATATCTAACAAGATTCGTCTATTTTCTAAATCCACATAAGGGCTCATAGTTTTGTAAGCCTATTTTAAATGAAACGCGTAGCTCACTCACTATTGTTTTTACAAGTAATTAATTAGCTGATTAACACAGTGTGTGGGGTAGGTCTAACTGTGAGACCATAATTACGGTCACCTCTTTCCTGTGATTCCAGTTCTTTGTGGGAATGTGGGGAAGTAGTCTTGTTGCTTGCAAAAGACTCACCCAAGTGAAACATTATATGAGCCTCAATCAAGTGGCCAAATTCACGCCTAGACAGACAGTGTATAAATTTTCCTTGGCGGAAAACCATTAAAGTCTGTGTCCCTATTGGCTCCATCTGTATCTAAGAGGTTTACAGCAGAGGATGCATGCCACAGTGTAATTTAGTCATAGCTCACTGACGCTATGTACATTTGGAATATGATGATTCACTTTCATAAATGCAATACAGTACTTATGCAAGTATGTGGTGGGCTTTATTATATGAATAATCGTGTATTCGGGTTGTTGTTTCACTAATGAGTGCTGTGTCCAGCCAGGAACATACAGTATATAAACACATTTATGCACTGTACCTTATTGAAAAAATCCTTTGTATGCTATATGGGATCCCTATGATTACAAATGTGGATCATGAACTATGTCCCTGACACAGCTCTTAATACTTAATGTGTGCTTGCAGCAGCTAACCTTTGCTTAACAGACCTCAAACAATCTCTTTTACAGCAAACACTGCTCCTTATTGTGTTCCACTCTGATTTTTCGTTCAACTGTTTTCACTCTGTATTCAGGTTCACTCTTGCTCCTGAGCTTCACCCAGACTGGATGCTGCTCCTCTTCTTCACCCACACCCATTTAACTGTGACGGTCACACTGGGTCTGCTGCTCATCCCAAAGGTACATTTCTTATTTACAGTGGCCTTACTTTGGTTTAAATGATCATTTGGCCCTAAATGGATTTATCTTCAATGTTAATAGCCTTACCAGAAAAAAATATATATATATATATATATATATATATATATATATATATATATATATATATATAAAATGCAGTATGTCAGTGTACATGTAAAATACTTTTCAATAAATTAGGCACAATAAATTAATTGTTTTGTCTAAACTCAGTTCCTGTTTGCTGGCACACACATGAGAGACGACATAGCCTCCGAGGCCTATGAGGACGAGCTGGACATGGGCCGCTCTGGGTCTTATCTCAACAGCAGCATAACATCAGCATGGAGCGAACACAGCCTGGACCCTGAGGACATTCGGGTAAGCAGTGCCGCCTTTCATTCTCCACCGTATACCCTGGTAATTCCCCCAGAAATACTGAGCCCTGGCAGTTTTTTATTGCAGACCCCAGACGAAATGGGCCATCACAGTTCTATTAATGGCTGTGGCGTAAGATCTTGCGACAGTCTTTGGGAAAAACGTACCAACGTGAGCTGAGATTTCTGTTTGTCTGTTAGAGCTGAAGGAGTCTCTCTACCAAAATATTTGTGGCGTTGAGTCTGTTACTGGTATATTTACCAGAAGAAGATATAATCAGCTGCTTGAGTGCATTTACAGTTCCAGATCCAGAAAATGAATTAAGGACCAAAGCTTAGAGGCTGTTCAGACCTAACATTTCAAAAACAACCATTTCCTTATTTGATTCTGTTCAAGACCGTCTTGTTTTTGTTTTTGCTTTTTTAGAAGGCATGTAATTTACTTTCACCGTTTACCAACTGTATGTAGTCCCATGTGATGGATTCGTACTGCATGTTTCCTGTGCAGTAGAAGTGTCTGCTTTTGTAAGGCTGTGTTTCAATGACTGTTTAAAGCCTGAAGGAACAGTTTTACTGCACTTGACTTACTTGTCGGTGACTTTCTTTTCTCTGTCCTTGTATGTAGGAGGAGCTGAAGAAACTGTACTCACAGTTAGAAATCTACAAGAGGAAGAAAATGCTGGCAAACAACCCTCATCTCCAGAAGAAGAGGAGCTCCAAGAAAGGACTAGGCCGCTCCTTGATGAGACGAATCACTGAGATTCCAGAATCAGTGCATCGCCAGTGCAGCCGCGAAGACAAGGACTCGGGAGAACATGGGAGCAACAGAAACAGCATCTGTATGTTGAAGAAGAACCCATTTGATCCAACGAACACAGTAAAGCAAGTGAAAGAGGAGACGATAAAGAACAATGTCTTTTCCTTGAAGAAGTCCCACAGTAGCTATGACCATGTCCGTGACCAGAGCGAAGATTCCAACAGCTCTGCCACAGATAAGGTGGAGGTGACCACGGCGGAAGGATCACTCTTAGAAACACTTATGGGAAAGAAACTGGTCAAGAGAAAATCAAACGAGAATGTAAATGTACCAAGTGAATCCACTGAATCAGTCCCATTGGTGTGCAAGTCAGCAAGCGCCCATAACCTGACTGCAGACAAGAAGCCCATTCACCCTAAAGCATCAATGTTACAGAAGTCCCTCAGTGTCATTGCCAGTGCCAAAGAGAGGACTTTAGGATTGACAGGAAAGACCCAAAGCTCAGAGGACAGCAATAAGAAGAGCCAGCCAAAGAGCAAAGACACAAAGCCCAGTGCAGAACCTGATAGTGAAAGTCAGACAAAGACAATTAGCCAATCAGCTGAGAATAAGCAAAGTATAACAAAGAGTTGCATTGTCAAAACACAGGTCTGTTGCAGTCAGCCTACAATGTCCTCTGACCCGGTGAAGGGAAAGGATCTGTATGATCTCTCAGAAGTATGTCCCTGGGAAGTAGAAGAGGTCCATACCCCCTCTGAAAACAAGGTTCAGAAGCATGTATCCATAGCACCAAATGAAACCACAACTGTTCACGGTGGTGCTGTAAAGGGAGGCAAAACACAACAGCAAAAGAAGAAAGGTTCAGAACCAATTCAGACAGGTGTTGGAATATCAAAGGAAACCCCAAGGACATCAGCAGTCCGGGCAGAGATCTGTCCATGGGAAGATGTGAGTGAAAGCAGTCAAACGGCAAAACAAGTACCTGCAAGTAGTCAGCTCAAGCCTCTTTTGACAACAGAGAGCTCAAATACAAAAAAGGAGGAGGTTTGCCCGTGGGACTTTGAAGATCCACAAAAGACAATAACAAACTCAAAAGACCTGACAAAAAAATTGAAAGTAACATCTCCTGTAGAGGTGAAAGGGAAAAGTGCCCTTTCAGATCCACCCAAAGCAGGTTCCCTCCAGCTACCAAGCTCAAAGGTTGAAGTCTGTCCTTGGGATTATGACACCCCTGCCATCTCTCCCAAATCAGAGAGATCACCTAGTCCATTGCAAGGTCCCAAAAGCAAAGAGTCCCCTTCCAAAAAGACTGGCAGCCTTGCCACGAGAACAGTTGAGAAATCAAAAGACAATGACGATGAGAAAAACAGAATAAAAGCGCAGGACAAGCTAAAATCTACAGATAAGCATACCCCAAGCCAACCGAAGATGGCAGAGGTATGTCCCTGGGATGTAGAGAGTCAGGAGGTTCCGCTGGTGGAAAAAAGGAGAAGCACTAACCTGGGAGCAGTCAAAGCAAAGGAGGCCGAAGTGTGTCCATGGGACTTTGAGGATGTATCCCAAAAGAAAGGCACGGACAAAAGTGCTTCTGGGGTCAAACAGAGCACACCCAGTCCTAGTGCTGCAAATAAGGCAGATGTTTGTCCCTGGGACTTTGATGATAGCACAGCTGGCAAGAAGGCATGACATTCAACCTTAGTGGACCAATGAAATGAGTTATTAATGTGCTTTTTTTCCACAGGGAAATCCTTACCTTTTACTATTTGTAGGGTGACTTGGAAGAAAAATGTATCCACAAGTTGCCTTCCATTTTGAGGTTTTGTTCCTGTTTTGGAAAATAAGTTGATGTACAAAAACATGACAAGCATTCCAGATTATTACAGGAAAAAATGAAGACTTATTATGCAACTCATGATCCGCCTTCATGCACTGATCTGCATTCTTGTTAGGTGTTGCATTTTTGTTCTGCATCAGTGACATAACTTCTTTAAATGGGGGCATGAAAATGATGGATGTATATGAATACCTATGTAAATTTATAGTTGAAGTACATACAAAAATGAAAGCCAAAGAATAGGAGCAACATTTGCAAAGAACAATGTCAGCAATTAAGTTTTTGCTAGCTTATAAAAACAGGAAATCCACCTTTTGCACTTTAGTCAGCTTCAGATTCTTGTACATTTTGTCTTCTTATTTTCAACCTCATGGCATGATCTCAAGAAGCATATCCTCCAGATGTACCTTTTTTATTTATTTATTTTTATATGTATTTGTAGATCTACTTAATTGTAGTTCTTGGCAGATTGAAATGCTTCTAAATCTGCAGAGATGTACTGTATGTGCCTAACTAACTAGCATTGTCTTGTATTTGTCTGAAGAGAAGCATGTGGCTTCCACTTCAGCATTTTTGTGACGGTGAAATTATATTATAAACAGCATGCACAGCCAGAATAGGTGGACCTCATCAATTTGTCAACTAAAGCAAATGATGCTTTGATAAATGTCATGTTTTTTACCGTCTAAATAACAGAGGCTCTAACTTTCCAGCTATCATATATACAGTACACAATCTCATTCAAAGTCAAGGCAACACTTTTTATCAGAATTAAAATATACTGTTAAAAGTGAGCATAGGAACATATTAATACTAGGTTTGTAAGGAAGTACGGACACTTTGCACCGGCGTTGTTTTTGATTTCAGTGTTGCATTGTGTATGTCTGTAAATGTTTGTATGTCCCTCTTGTTTCCTTCTATACATTCCTTATGTCTCTGTGAAAATGAAGGTCAAAGGCAAACACAGATCATCAAACGAAATGAAGCTGTTTATAGATTGTCAGACATCACTACCTTCACAGGAAGAGCTAGTAAATTGTAACATTAAAGCAGCTGAATGCAATCAGGCGTTGCATCTAAGATATAATTTGTAGTGACACAGAGGATGCACAATCGGGGAGATAAGCGTCATTGTGCAGAAAGGGTTGTTACTCATATGATTTGAATTACAAATGACTGCAGCTGTGTCCGTCTCATCTGTGCCTCTTGCTCTTTAGATTCTTGTTGGTGGTTCCAGTCAATATAAACTGGTCTTTTATGTTCACTTTTCGTTGCGGGACATTCTTGTTGTCCTTACGCCTCTCCTCATCCTAAAAGATAAAACACTGAGATGAGGAGTGAGACGTGGCTCTATCTTTATCCAGAGGTGTATCGAGAAAGCATAAAAAGACCGGCAGAGCAGTACAGGAAATCAGTGACGTATTGGTTTGTTTATTTACGCAAATTAGCCATGGTTTGGATTTCACAGTGGTTTGTCTTTTTATTGTCGTCTGCTAAGCATAAATGGGGCAGAAGATATTGGTGAGAAAAATTCCCACCAGCATTGATAGAAGCATTAAATGGGCTTTTGGTTGGTATATCATAAAATAACTACAAAAGGTTTCTTTGTCTAATGGCTATGATCCCTACCAGAATGTAACTGGTTGTGGTAAAATATTAATTAACTAAATCTTGAGAAGGTTTTGATTTGTTTAGTGTTTTGTATCAAAATGTCTAAATATTCTACTACTACTACTAACCATCCTGGGATTCCACTCTCAAAAAATTTCCCCTACTGATATTCAGATAATCTGGCATCTGCTTTATGATCTATATCTTGTGAGATAGCCATGTTGTTGTTGAATGTTGTCACAGATTGTAACTATCTGTAATCACTGTCAGACTAGCCATGACGAAAAGCTCATGTCCGTGCAGGACGGCCTGACCTATTGTGACTGAATCCTATTTGTTTTTGTGAGTCTCGGATGTCCTCATTTGAATTCAACACCGTTTACCCTGCTGCTAAATTTCAGCTCAGCCTTACATCTAATTTTGTTTTTACATGCCACATGCTTTCGCAGCTCGAGTCTATAAACTTGATTTAGCTGTTGCATCTCACGTTCATGGCTGAGAAATTACCTCTGCCTTTGACCTGTGGGGCTGTCGGAAATGTATTTTTAAAAACGCCCGCTGTTTGCCTTATAGCGGCAGATTTGTCACCACCTCCGCTTTATAAGCTCCTTTAGGAGATGGTGTCAGTGAGGGACTGTCACTGAGCGCAGCTTGATTGTAAAGCTTTGATGGATCCATATGATATTTATGAAGCAGATGTTAGGTGCCATCAATCAGGTGCATCGCTCGAGCTTCTCATTATGAGGAGCACTGACCAATGCCATGGCAACAAGCCTTTTCTATTTATTTTTTGAGTTGTATGAACCACAGCTGCTCTGGATATTACTGCCCCGGGTCATGAATAATAAGCTGTATATTTTTAATCATCTACTGAAAGCTATTGTAAACAAGATGTATTTTAATTGGAATGTCATTGTGTTTCCAAAATTACTTGGGGAAAGATCATTGCGGTGAATTGAATTGGACATTAGCAATATACAGTACGTAGGTTAATAGTAGAGATTTGTTCAATGGAGTCACTGTACAATAGTATGTTTGTTTTAGATTTGTACATGCAATCAGGAGAAAAACTGAATTATAGGTGATAACAGTGCAATATCCCACCAATACACAGGTTTGATTGCATAATTTCAGATGGCGTGCTTGCTACCCTCAGTTCAGTCACTACAAAGCTGTCTTTGTATTAAATTGCGTCTTAATGTTTTCTCGGAAATTGTCATTGTACTTTCCAAATGAGTGTTCCGACCTCGCTCTGTGTTCATCCCTACATCTACTGAATGTGACAGTCCCGTAGCTCCCTCCCTGCGGCCACCCATCAGTCTTTCATGTGCGTCCAAACCCAGTCAACCGACGGCCAACACCAACTACTACTCTCGCTACTCCTTCTATTCAACGCTGTAACGTCGTAAATCTTTGCTCTTGTGGCTTCTGCATGAAATCAAAGAAATTAGTAAGACCAATGTTTCACTGCCCTTGATAGAACAAAAAAGAATAAAAAAGTGGATCTTTTATGGACTGTTACAAGTTGTATAGTGAGTGATACTGTCCCTAACCCACTGTATTATGTGCTTGTTATAACTATTGCTCTATGACAAGCTTATAGCATCAATATATGGGAAATATTTGGTAGATTTATATTGTGTTATATTGTGATAGCATGTACATAAAAGATACCTCCTCTGCAATAAATATTTATACAAAAATGATGTGTGTTTTGTAAGATGTTCTATGTTCATTTCAAACAGAAACTTCAACTCATTACTGTTCCAAAACGAAAGGTGATCCCAGACACTCCCATAATGCACCATGCTTTGTAACGAGCGCCGACCCAGGTTTTATTCGCCAAGCACATGCAGAGTTGAAGGAACGCAGGCTTTTAAGAGCCCTGTGTGTCATGAGCACTTTGGGTGATGCACATTTTGGCTGGCGTCCTAAAATGCTTTTATGGCGAGTTGTGAGCTTTCGAACACAGATCAATGGAGGCTGTGCAGGAAGGAGGTCAGGCGAGACGTTATCAAGCGCTGACTCTGGACTCTTCAGCGAAACACAGCTCTGATATTAGGAGCACTACTGGATATAACAGCTTAGAAATAGTGTCATGTTAAGTCAATCAAGTAATGGTAATTAATAATAATAATTGTACTAGGTATTTAGATTTAGTTTCAGGTCACATCCCTCCCTCTAGAGATATGACTGATATCAGTTGAACTCAGAATTGACAGACGTGACAAGTTCCTTGGACAAGGGATGAAATGTCTTCACCTTGAAGGTCCAGATGCCTTTGCTTTGAACTTTTATTTAGATGTAAGCTTTAGGTAAGGTTGTTCCCGTTTGGAGCATGTCAGAGTGGAATCACCTGATCACTGCAGAATACTAAAGGAAGAGGAAAAATATATGCGGTGTTGATTATCAATAAAATTTTAGTAAATGCTTGGCGGGCCAGATTAAACAGCCCAACAGGCTGCATGTGGCCGGGCCTTAGTTTTCCCACCACTGATCTAGTGGCACAAAGTACGAGACTGTACTTGCTAAATCTCCTTTTGAGATCTTTATATACAACCTAGCGCCTTAGCATTGAATGAAAACGTTTCTCCAAACAACAAAATATATTTTTAAAGTAACACTGCGTAACTTTTAGCTAGTAGCATTGCGTAATTTTAAATTCCAAAAATATACATTCTCGTATTGATTTAATGATTCTTAAACACGTGATTGGTAGAATCATTCTCATTTCAATGACACAGTACCCTCAGCTGGACAGAAAACTCTGACAAATGCCATGCCACCGAGTGACACGCTTAGAATCAAGCAAACACAGGGAAGACACAAGACAGGTTTTTTTTCTTCCAAACTTGCTAGTTTTTTTATATATACTTTAAAAAAGTATATAATTGTATACATACCCTTCAACCATAGATATACATAACATATATACAGTGGTATAGTATATATGCCCGGAGAAGTGGGTATACTCTGATTTTATGCCGACATTTGTTTTTGTTGCAGATTTTGCAATACCAGCCTGCATACTATTGGAAGAGAACTATATATTTAGGAATTTTGATTTATAATGAATTATTCTTTACCCCTTAGTCCATTCACACGTGAAAATTGGTAAGTATTCTCTCACCTTGCAAGTCTCCACCAGTAATCTCTTTGAATAGCTGGTCAGTCATTACCAGTGGTGGACAGTAACGAAGTAAATGTAATTCGTTACTGTACTTAAGTAGTTTTTTCCAGTATCTGTACTTTACTAAGTATTTCCATTAAGGGATACTTTTTACTTTAACTTCACTACATTTCAAAGTCAAATATCTTACTTTTTACTCAATTACATTTTGCAAAATTAGTCGTTCCTTGTGTTGCCATTAAAAATGTTTGTAGAAAAAGACCTCAAAAACGCGTCTCAGTGGGAGTGTCAGGACTGGCTCAATAGAAGCCTCATTCTCTTCACACGAGCTGATAAACATGAAAATAACAAATAAAAAATACACCTGTGATGAAACTTTGGTATTAGTAATGGCTGACTCTGATTCTGAGGGAGAACATCTACCTTTAGAGTCTTTTCAGCCGAGTGAAAGTGAGAATGAACGAGAGTGAGTGCGTATGTAACTTGGACAGCGGCGCCGCTGCTCGTGCCTTTCTCAGCGTCTCTCATAAAGCACACGCTGTTTTTCCCACATTTTGCCAAACATCAGTGAAAGAAACGGGAGGAAAACTAGTCGCTCTGGCCGCGGTAGTGAAGGGGAGGTTGGGAAGGGAAGCCGTGAGCGCGTAGCACCTGCAGCTTTACCTTTAGCACCTGCAGCTTTACCTTTAGCACAGGTGATAGAAGCCGGGGCGCGTGTACTCGCCGTGGCCGCGGTAGTGACAGGGAGTTTGGGAATAATGCAGCTTCTATTGACAGCTGTTTGGGACAAATATGTGTTGGTCATCCTGACACTTTACCCAGTCGAGGAGGGAGAGGCAGGGGTAAACAGTCCGCGAGAATGCACTAATCAAAGCAGCGATGTAATAAAAGTGATGGCTGTGTGCTGTGCTTTATGAGATGTCCCACACTCTAAAAAACTACTAACTATGCCACATGAATGGATAAGAAAAGATAAAGCAACTGCAACCACACACCTGCAGTACATGTGTATATTTCTCAGATCTATTTGCATACTTTTTACTAGTTATGGTTTATTAGAAGTTGTAGTTATTCTTTATTTTGGTAATGTAGCTTTTACAAATTACTGTTATAAAAATGTATTTCAGAAAAAGAAAAAGAACTATTATAATATGTTCATTAGTGTGTATGTACTGTAAATAACATAACCGCCAATATATAATGTCATGGTATGCAAATTATATGCAAATTAGATGCTTAAAATGTATTTACTTATATACTTTGGGTTATATCTGACATTTTTCTAGTTTAGAGTAGGACTCTATCGCTTATCATTTTCAAACCACAACCTTTTGAAATTTGGATCTCAAAAATCTGTATTTTTTTAAATAAACCCTGGCGCCTAAAGGGGGCTGACAAAATTTATATGGGCATTATAGCCATAATAAATGATAGTACTTGGATACTTAGGTACATTTGAAAGCAAATACTTTTGTACTTTTACTCAAGTGAAAGTTAAAAGGGAGTACTTTGTATTTTACTGAAGTAATATTTTACCTAGTGTATCTGTACTTTAACTCAAGTACTTGGTTTGTGTACTTCGTCCACCACTGGTCATTACTGGGCTCTAAATGTAACAATAGAAACAATTACCATAACATGGACATTACTAAATTTAGTTCATTGACACGAGAGTTATACACATATTTAATATTATATTTAATCTAAGTAGGTGGTGGGGGGTTATGGGGTTAGATGTGGTTATACGCAATGGCGACTTAAATACGCTGAATAGCTGCGTATACCCTGCACTACTCAGCTGCATATATTTAACAATGTGAAACTAGGTCAGATTTTAAATTTACTTTAAAAATCATAAATCATGACATGTCCTAAATTTTCACAAAAAATCTATGTTAAAGAAAACATGAATGTGCTCCTTCTTTAGCAGTGCTCAGTTTGTCTGCTCTGGACAACTGCAGAAATAGGAACAAAACCTCTATGGAGCTTTTACATTCAGTTTTTCTCACCTAGACAAATGTAAATAGTTAGAGGCCATTTAGAGGCAGTTATACACTATAGAAAACATAGTTTTGACTCAAGACTACAAACATGTACGCAATGTTTTTCTTTAATGCTTGTAAATGTGAGAAAATGCTATAAGAAATTCACTTAAAAGCATTGTGGTACAATTTTAAACTGTACCAATAGCAGGGTGTCTGCAGGTTTCTGAGATTTAGATTTAAGACTTTTTAAGACCTTTTTAATACCATCTAAAATTAAATTTAAAACCAATTTCATAGCAAAACATTTGGAGCAGCGCTTTGTGGTGCTGAGGTGGTGGGCGCGACGCTTTGTGTTTTTCGCACTGCATGTGGGTCTCCAAAGCTTTTATTACCATTGTTCCGAGGTTTAAAACTTTCTTGCACAATATACAACAGACCTCGAACATGTTGCCACTAACTGGTCTTAACCACGCTGCAAACATGTAATTTGTTAGTTGGTTTTGTCTATTTTGTTCTGCGTGACAAAGACATAACGTTACATTATTTAAAATGAAAAAAAAAATGTTCTTTACGTTGTCAGTTCATTTTTAAGACCTTTGAAACATGGATTTAAGACATTTTAATGCTAATTAAGGCCTTATTTTAACATTATGTAATTTAAGACCTTTTAAGGATCTGCGGATACCCTGCAATAGGTACAATGTACCAATACATTGTACCAACGCATGCCACCATGTCACTGTTGTGGCAGCACGGTGGCAGAGTGGTTAGCACTCCTGCCTCACAGCAAGAATGTTCTGGGTTTGATTCCCATCCAGGGCATGGCCTTTCTGTGTGTGGTTTGCATGTTCTCCCTGTGCCTGTGTAGGTTTCCCCTACCACCAAAAACATGTACAATAGTCCCCCCCACACATGGGGCCAGGACTCCCCTGCAAAAGAGATTTGTAAACTCAGTGGGATAAATAAAGGATAAAAATGTATAATAATTGCACATGGTCTTTGTTGACTATTACCTATAGAGCTTTAATGTTTGGTAAGGTGGTTAAGGTAGGTAGGTCTAGTCTAGCTGCCCCATTATTGGACAGACAGCGATGATGTCAGAAGCACTAAAAGTTGCTGCTCAATAACGCAAAGCGATAATTTGCATCACATCAACATTGATTTGGTTTACCAGAGCAATTCAGGAGTTGAATAAATAGAGGATCAATACTACTTCTGAACTCAGAGATATGTGAGAAGAGAGCAATTAATCAAGAAAGTACTATGAATGGAGAACTAAAAACTATTTGATCTAGTGTTAAAGGGTGCATGAAGGTTGTTACATATCCCCAATTGGACTTATTCTAGCTTTAAGTTTCCAAAAAATGAATTAAGACAGCTGCTAAAATACCCATAATTCAGTGCATACATCACAGTGTATGAGAGACTCTGGTTCATGCTGTATCTGTGATGACTCTTCAGAACGGTGTGGAACATTCTCCAATGTGGCAGAATTTATTTTTAAACCTTTGTTGGAGCATGAATCACAGCGTTTTAGTACTCAGTACCCATGTGGCCAAAGACGGGCAGTGAAAGGACAGGAGACGGGACAGAGCTGATCCCTGGGGACAGGCCAGCATGTTCCCTCGCTGACTCATGTGTACTGGACACATGGGGTGGTCAGAGAGGAGCGGTGGTCAGCCGCAGTGATGCCAGTAACGCGTTACTCTATTCTGACCACTTTTTTCAGTAACGAGTAATCTAACGCATTACTATTTCCAAACCAGTAATCAGATTAAAGTTACTTAACCAAGTCACTGTGCGTTACTATTTTTGTCATTTTTTGTCAAGAAAGACTTGTCAAGATTTTATTTTTTATTAAAACAAGTATTTATGTTAAGACAAGAAAGACTGCCTTTATTTTTTTACTAAAACAAGTATTTATGTTAAGACAAGAGAGACTGCCTTTATTTTCTGTAAAAACATGTATTTTTTCAGGAAATAGTTTTTAAATTCAACTTTAATTGTCAGGAGATAGATTGTTGATGTTACTGTTAAAAATACACTTCAACTAAAGTGATTGTTGGCAAAACCAGTTGTCATTTTTATGTTGTTGCTGCTGCTGAATGTAACTAATAAAGTAACTTGTAAAGTAACTTAGTTACTTTTAAAATCAAGTAATCTGTAAAGTAACTAAGTTACTTTTTAAATCAAGTAATCTGTAAAGTAACTAAGTTACTTTTTCAAAGTAACTGTGGCAACACTGGTCAGCAGTGGGATAATGAGTCTTTGAGAAGTTATGTGCCTACCTGTATTCTTGCAAACAAACATAAAAACACTAAATCTCATGTTCCACCCCAAAAGTATCTCATGTTCCACCCCAAAAATCCGACCGGCATGTTCTGCAGGTGCTATAATCCTCCATGATAGTTTATTAATATCTTCAATAACTAACTATCAAAGAGAAGAATCAGACTGCTTTTATTGTTTACAGCAGTGGTTTTCAAACTGTGGTACAGGTGGTATACTAACTGTCTTTAACCATACATGGTAGTCTTTAGATTTATCTTTTTTATAATGAAACAACCATAAAACTTTTTTATACAATATACAATGCTATGGTATGCAATATACTACACAATGTTACAATCCTATACCACGTGTTTGCACTGTGTGGAGCATTATTTGGCATATACAGATTGTTAATTGATGCTGAACAGCCGAAAAGACAGACATAATACAATGTTTTTCTGTTAAAGTCTGTTTTTAAACACTGCCAAATTTCTCTTTTACACTTTTAAGATTACTTGTGAATCTTAAAAGCTGTCTTGTGATGCATGCTTGATGGTGGTAATCGTTTTGTTCGCAGCCTGTGGGCAATAACCACCCAGAAGGTCGCACTCCTCTGTGACTCCCACACAGGGCTCCAGTCTGAGTGCAGCGTCACGACCAGACCCACCGATGCCTGCTGATGTGACTCACAGTCACCATTCCTTCTCCTCAGCTCCACCACTGGAGCCCCCAGCAAGTAATCCACACATTTACACATTCAGACTGATCCATGCTGCAATTACTTACGCATGAGTAAGATAATAAATGGGTCAGCCGGTGCGCAATCCGGTGCCCACCAATCAAATCTGTTCATTAAACTGCTGTGGTGATGAACAGCTGGAAGTACACAACTTTAAAGCTAGTCTGTTGTGTATTTGTCATTCTGTATACTAATACTCAATGACATACATTTTCTGAATATCCTTGTTGTTTATCTCCCTAGGGCCTATTAAGTGATCTACAGTCAACATGTTGTTCCTCCTCCTGTAATTGTTTGTGCAGCTAGTTGGCTCCAAGGTTACAGTTGTCTGTTGTTGTAATGTTCCGGCAATGAACCAAAACGCAGACACCAGATAAACAAATTCAAAGCAGATTTATTGAATAGGTAACTTAGAGCCAGAATGTTCTTCGTGGATAGAGAGGGATACCAGGAGAAGACGGAGGCTGGACTGGAGCGGGACTGACGGCTGGACTTGACGGATCTGAGAGGTAAGTATTCACAATGTACACGTGTTACTAACTGGAGCTAGTTTTACGATCTGGCATCGAGCCTTATCCCGGTTATGACAATATTAGGGATATGGCATTTCATATGCACAGACAAAGACAGTTATTAATGTTAAAATAATTATTTGGTTCGGAGCACAAACGAGGCGACGGAGACTGTATAAATTTAGAAATGAAAGACCAGTTTAATTCTTGCAAGAAAGAAACAAATCAGTGACATGCAACAATGGTACATGGTAATTTGTTTCAAATGTTTACAACACATGAAGTTTTTATAGGTGTACATTAGTGCTGCAACAACGCGTCGACATCAAGTTACTGTTATTAATAATTTAATGTCAGAAAAAGAAAAAACTATTAATAAAAGTGTAAATAACATAACTGCCAATATATAATGGCACGGTCTGCAAATTGATGCAAATTAGATGTATTTTTGTTTACTTTTGGGACAAACCAATTAAATTAAATAAAACATATTCATAAGTAAGTGATTAATAAAAAAAATATCTCCTTAGTTAAAAAGAGTTTAAAATGCTTTCTTTTTTTTATTTTATAATAATCAAAGTAATCACATTAAACATTGTAATAATCACATTCAGTTCATTTAAAAATATGCATATTTACGACCCTCTTTAAAATACATTAATCTAGTATTCTTTTTTATACAGTTTATATTAAAACACTAGATTAATAAAAGAATAAAAAATAAAATAATCATTAGATTAGTCAACAGAAAAAATAATCGTTAGTTGCAGCTCTAGTGTACAATATGCCCCTCTCAGCTCCAGGGCCGTGGATGGACGTGTAATGAGCTGACGTGTCAGTCATAGATGTGAATAAGTTTACGTGTACATGTCACTAAGTGTACAGGACAGAGTGTCCCTGAACAGTGATTAGATGTAGTGCAAAGTGATGTCTTTGTCTTGTTTGGATTGGCCTGGCGCCAATAGGAGATACAGATAAAGACATTATGTCATAAGTGTATGTGGATAAGCATATGAATTGGCGCAGGAGTGAGAGCATATAATATTATTATATAAATTACTATAACAATTAATATTCCTTATATGACAAACAATAGTATCCCAGATGCAGACATGGTTTTATTTATTTCCAACAATAGAACGACAGAAAAAGGCCAGAGAAACTGGCTAGTGCTGTCTTGGCGTAGAACAAGGTTTGGAAAAACTTTGTGACGGATATAGCGTCTTTCAGTGACTGTGTTGTTAAGCAATTGTAAAAGGTCTATAAGACCAGTGAAGACTTGGGGATACTGGCTTATCTCACTGAAATCTGGATATGGTGTTTACATGCACAAGGACATTAATGGAATGGAAAAAAATAAAAATAAAAAACAATCATAACAGGGATACTTCAGTGGATGTAAACACACTCAGTGACTTAATACAAATGTTTTGTGTAACGTATGCAAACATCGAAAATGAATCGCCAAAGTTATCAGTCGGAAAGAATAATTATGTCATGGCAGCTAAACAAAACAGATTTCATTTTATATTCCAGAATGAGACGCCTCCACTTGGCACCTTTTCTTCTGAAGTGATTTATTGCACTAAATTAACATAAAACTAAACGGATAATAGGCAATTCATCTGGCGGCTGACAGGACGGGGCCACACTTGGCTCTGTGTGATACTGAATCATTTATCTTTAATGCCTATAGCTTCATGTACAGTAGTTTGATAAATATTTATGTAATTATTGGTTTACTTAAAACCATTATTATCAGTGAAGGTAAGAAGGAAGGGTTATAGTGTTCTTTAAAAAGTTTCTTTAAAGTTTACATTTCAGGATTTGACACCATTAAAATTACTTATTTAATCAATAATTTTAGAAGTTCTACATATGAAAGGTTTTTGTCCCATGACTACCTTAATTGCATGCACCTGCTGCTTCATGTTTTGGAGAAAAGGATAATAGTGCAGAGAAAAAATGTTGCACTCCATTTATAGCATTTGCGTTGACCAGAATCAACCAACAATGTTTGACCATCTGTCCAAAAGAAGCTTATGTAATCTTACTTCCAAAAATTTGAAAGATCCCTTTAAGGTAAAACCAGTTGGATGTGTTTTCACATGGGCATATATAGCTTATGAATGGCTTTTCTACTTTGAATTGGTCTGATAATCCTTTACTGGATCATATTAATCTGCATGTAGTGCAGTGTTTTTCAACCAGTAAAAGATTGTCAGGTGTGCCGTGGAAAATTATTCAATTTCACCTGATTGGTCCTCTAAGCGAACGGCGTGTAGTGAACTTTTACACGCCCTTCCACTAGAGGGCAGTCTTGAGCTAAACACGAAAGTACATATTCATCCTGCGAGTGAGACAACTATCCATCGAAGGTAATAGCAATGGATAAATATTTGAAAAGAAGATGTTAGTCCATCATAAATTATGATTTATTTGATGACTGTTTTCGGACGAACCCTCATTTCAAAAACGGGTAATTCTTAGTTATACTCTCAAAATAAAAGGCTTTGATTCAAAGAATGATATATTGGTTTACAATATATGATTGTGCTACATCGTACTTTAAATCCGGCTCTTCTGATGCCGCTATTTCTGTTCTTTTTGGTATGTTTGTGAACTGATGAAGTGAACTTTATGGTATTTTTTTTTAATTGTGAATGAATGTAACTTAAAGACTGAAATGATTTATTTTAGGGAAGAAGAAAATAAGATGCTGAGCTGGTAGGACAAAATGTTCTATTCTTTTCTTCAACTGGATAAATAAGGACTACGTTTTTCCCTCTTCTATTTTTTCGCTCCCTTACTCCACAACCTGTCTATGCGAGGTGGGCTTTTCAAGCATGACGGCATGACATCTTATACCCAAGATGGCGGCGCGAGTACATCGCGAGGCTCGGGTTCTCTCCAGTTTCTGCAATTTTGCAGTATTACTCTTACTTATCTCGGGTCTGTTTGTGCAGAACAGTTGTGCCTTTACATCATTACACCGGAGTGAGCTTTTGGATATCTCGAGTTCACCATCAGAACAATCAATTATCTTTACCTCGTCAAACAATATGTGATTGAATTGACAATATTTATTATATTATTTCACGTTGCCTCTCTTTTCTCTGTTGATATTTGTCATTGTAAGGTTGTAGGCTAGCCCTGTTAGCGGTCAGATCGAGGAACAGAGGCAAAGTTTTCTTGTGCAGACCCAAAAAAGTGCAATTATTCATAAGACCAACCCATTAACAGGACGAGGACAAAGTATGAGGCCTGCAGCTTCTGATTACATGCAGCACACACTTTTGACTGCTGAGAGCAGCTTTTTGTAAGGTATTCAATCAGTTAGCAGAACCCAACTTCAATCACAGGTAAGTATTTCTCTTTCTAAAATATTAATTAATACCACAGTGACAATACATTTCCAATTCTTTACTACAAAAATGTATCTTTATTAATTTATCTGTGTGAATATTGTTTAAAAGAGACTACATTTAGCTCCACATTAAAACTCCCCTCTTCCAAATTCCCATTGGACCTTTCTGGAACCTTCCTAAGGGTATCACAATTATAGATTACTATACTTAGACTTTTCTCTTCTTTTTACAGGTCTGACACAGTTGCCGCTGAACAAACAAACAAGAAATCGTCTGTTCCATCACTGGATATGTCTGTTTACACAAAGAAACTGCGCAAAAAAGAAAAACATCGACAAAAGGGAACCACAGTGAAACGCATAAATATTATCAGTGCATTTTCAAAGGGGAGATCCAGTAAATACAGGATAACATCGGTCTGACACTAAACTCAGACAGGTCAGCGCTAAACTTCAGTTTGATGTACATGTTACATGTTAGTGTTTTAGGCCAGACTTACCTTTTTGTTCTTAATTAAATATAAGCAGGAAAGGTTGCTATGGTGTTGGGGGTGAGGAAAGAAGATTTGGGGTAATGCATATCAAGTGCTGTATTTTTTCTAAACTACATATTAAACTTGACAAAGTAGAAGGTAAGTAATAAAATGGATTGTTTCAGGACACATCATCGTCACGACGAACATTAAAATTATCCTGACATAATCATCCAACACTTTGCATGTTTACGCAAAAAGCACAGACAGCACAAATGACTTCCTGTGGAACGGTCTGCTCATTCAACAGAAGAATATGTTTGGCTTGTACATGATTGTAGGTGCAGAAATATCTTCTTTTTTTTTTTGACTCACAGTCCCCCAGTTTTTTATCAGAGCGCGCTGTCGAACACAAAGCTCAAGGCCGGAGTGACTCACAGTCAGAGCGACCTGTGTGAATGAAGGCTAAGTGAGCGCTCATTCAGCTCAAACAGCCTTTCATTTGACGTCAGCGCTCTTAATCACTCAATTACAGCCGCTTCCACGAGGTAAGTGTGCCTCATGCTCGCATTGTGCCTCCAGGTAAGAGGAGTGATGAAACCAGACGGCTCTCACCACAAACAATGGGAGATCACTCACACAGCACTGTTAGTCATGTACTCTGTCAGCCAGCTGAAAAAACCTCAATCATACCGTGTGAGCGTGTACAAGTGGAGCCAACAGTGTCATCAACATTTAGGGAGACAAAACAAAGTACAGGCTTAACATTTACAGGACAGAGGAACAAGTGGGAATAAGTGAGAACATGCAAATTATCTAAGTGCACAGTAGCACTAAACACCTGTCTGTTCACATTTCTTATTGTTGCAATCAATCAAAATGTTAGCTGTACCCACAGACTTTTCCGTTGGGTCTCGGCTCTGTTCACACTACAGGCAAAAGCATGAGCAGTCAATTAGGATTTTATGTTACAATTATCAAAGGTGGCGAAAGTATGCACATAAGATACCTGTGTTAAAAAAGACTCTGGTAAAAGTAGAAGCACTGATTCAACTTCTTTACTCAAGTAAAAGTTAAAAAGTACAGTCTCTGAAATGTACTTAAGGAAAAAGTAATTTTGCTGTCAATGATACACAATACAGATGTGATAACTCAACAAATTGTTAGAGTTTCTGCTTAATACTTCGACCTGATTTTGACACCATAAAAGTTCATACATTTTTAATAGTTTTAAGACCTTGGAGGTAATTCTGTCTTTGTGTGAAGTTTATAGATAATTAACTACTGTTTTAACACAATAGAGGCTACAAGCCTTCAGGCTCTCTGCATGTGAGAGCTAGCTAGCTGGCTTTAGCTATCAAAACCATGTTCTTCCATGCTCACGTTATAAACTGACTTACAGAAATGCAAAAAAAGCTTGACTTTTATGTCATGTCATCATCCGCAGAGGTTGTAAAAGTAACAATGTTGTTTTGACACAATGTAAGGAGTAGAAAGTACAGGTATTTGTGTTCAAAAGTATAAATAAATATTAAAATACAAATACTTTCTTACTTCTCACCTCTGATAATTATTCACCAGTCTTCAATTCTATAAATCCTGTATACAATATAGAAAAGGTCTGCAGGCTTTAAACACTGTTGTGTTTTAATACAAATAATGTTAGCACAAGCTCATTTTTAACACAACATTAAAGCCGAAATTACTGACTTCAGACACAACGACAGTATGAACTGTGGGGAGGGTGGGAAAAGAACCACCTACCTTCCGGTTGAAGGACAACTGCTCTACCACTGAGCCACCGCGCACTGATATGCTTTTGAAAGAAAGGACTTTGACTGATACACTTGCACCTCACTAATCCTGCATCTCAACATTTCAGGGAGCGTTATGATAAATAGGGAAACTGTTTTGTGTCAGTGCTTTCTGGTCTTGTCTCAGCTGCTCATTACAAATGAACAGTCTTTTCATGATATTCATACCTTTTACCTTTATACCTTGAAACTGGTTGTTCCAAGTTGACTTTATTTGTATGAAGTACCCGTAATATCCTTGTTTCTTCTCCAAGCACATAAAATTGTACAATGAGACATTTACATTTATTCATTTAGCTGACGCTTTTATCCAAAGCGACTTACATTGCGCTTCTAATTACCAGTGTTACAGCCACTGGAGGCAAGGAGGGTTAAGTGTCTTGCCCAAGGACACAACGACAGTATGAACTGTGGGGGAGAGTGGGAATCGAACCGCCTACCATCTGGTTGAAGGATGAACACTCTACTACTGAGCCACTGCGCATGACGGGGTCATTTAGATTACTAGTATATCTCTGTTGTCTTGACCTGCAACTCTAATTGAAGTTAAGGTCAGGCAGTCCCTAAATAATATTCAAAGTTTTTCAGTGCTATATTATAAGTACCTAGAATAAGCATTGGCTGAAATAATATAATATACTTTTCAACTTTTCACACTTACCAATGCTTTACGTCTACTATTCATTTAAACTGCTTATGAATCTGCTCCAGAACTTTCACAAAAGATGCATTCCTAGTCTTTGTAATTGCAACGTTTATCTTCATAGAGTCATAGTCTTTCTGGGTCAGACACAAACTTGATTACATATGATAGTGAGTTTCATAAGCAGATGGAGACTCCTTAATGAGTGCCTTTACGACATGGTACAGCCCCCACCCCCCACACACACACCTCCAATAATTGGCCAACAGTCAAGGCCTTAAAGAGAAAGTGAGTCAACCTGATACTACTACAGCTTCATGGGAGTGGGCTTCACTACAGCCGCATATCTCTACAAGGAGCATTGTGCCTTACTCCATTAAGTGGAAGAAAACGTCTGGGCTGAATTATTGATTTGTGTTGGAGTAAAACACAGTTTGAGTAAAATTGCTAGCATCTTATGAAATTCCAAAAGGATGAACAACAAAGGCATTTTAACAAGATTTTCTACATGCATCTACAATTATCAGCAACAGACTGTTTTATGGTCTTAGAAGACGTGTTATGAAAATGTACCACTAGATGGGGACATTGATTTATGTTTGTTATGGAGCAGAATCAGAACTCCATACAATGCATGTAGTATTTGTCCCTGCAATTATATGCTGTACATACAGTGGAAAGAAAAGTATGTCAACCTTTTGGAATATTATGGTTTTCTGAATAAATTTGTCTTGAAATGTGATCTGATCACAGTCAAGGGTATTGACAAACATAATGTGTCTAAAAATAATTACACAAAAAGATTCTGATCTTTCATGTCTTTCTTGAACACACTCATTCAATATTCAAAATGGCAGTGAAAAAAGTAAGTGAACCCTTAGAAATAATAACTGGCCCCTCCTTGGCAGCAATAACCTCAACCAGGCGCTTCCTGTAGCTGTGGATCAGACATGCACATTGTTGAGGAGGAATTCTAGCCCATTCTTCCTGCAGAATGGCTTTAGCTCTGTCATATTCTTTGGACGTCTCATGTGTGAGGCGCTCTTCAAGTCAGTCCATAGCATCTCTATTGGGTTGAGGTCTGACTTAGCCATTCCAAAAAAATGTGTTTTTCTGAAGCCATTCTGTTTTGGACTTGCTCTGGTGTCAACCTTCTACAGGATTTCATGATATCAAACACTTCAGTTATCAGGCGGTGGTACATCCCATTTAGATCCCATGTACATCCCATTTACAGAAGCACATTGTTTACCCTCCTGTCTACTTCTCCAAACTGACTGGTATTACATTTACTGTACAAAACGTTACTCACAGAACCCATTTACAAAATACTGTACTATATGTTAAGAGAGTTCTTTAAGAAATTCTTTAAGATAGGTATTCTGCAGAATTCTGGGTGTAATTGTTTGTGAAAAAGATTTAACTGTGTTTGTAATTGAAAACTATGCATGTTGTCATAAACATAAGTTGAGGGTCTAAAGTCATAGTAAGTTCTGTGCCAGTCTATCTGCTCAACTGTATTGGATGTATATTATATGATTGTGAAGTTAACCCATATCTGATCACATTTTTGATGAATTCAGTACCTTCTCCCGGCCACCTTCACCTCCACTTTTATCTCCACCACCCCAATCACCCCTCTCCTCCCTCGGACCTTCTAACCCCCAGTTCCTACTGGCCTAACATAGGGGTGGATGAGACTGCCACCTGCTGCACCGGGCGCAAACTCACTTAGAGACCGCCAGGAGCACTGTGAGAGTCATGTTTTTTTACTTCTCCAGTGCTTTCAACACCATCCCGCTGGCGTTGCTGCGAGAGAAGTTGGAGGGGGTGGGTGTGGACGGACACTTGCTACATGGACCATTGACTATCTCAACAACAGGCCACAGTACGTGAGGCTGCGCAACTGTGAGTCTGAGGTGGTAGTCTGCAGCACTGGGGTCCCTCAGGGAACAGTACTCTCACGGTTACTCTTCACACTACACTTTGGACTTCACCTACAACACCAGCTGTATCACTTACAGAAGTTCTCTAATGACTGTGTGTTTGAGGGGAACTGCCTGGAGTACAGGTCGGTCATCATGGACTTTGTCGACTGTTGTAGGCTCAACCACCTGCAGCTAAAACCAGCAAGACCAAGCATGTCTACATCAACATTAGGAGAAGGAGACCCCTCACACACCGGTGAACATCAAGGGCTCAGACAGATGGTGGACAGTTTCAAGTACTGAACAATAATCTGGACTGGTCCTACAACGCCATGTACAAGGAAGGCCAGGAGGAGACTGAGGGCCTACTCACACTAGCCAGTGTGAGTGTGGCCGCTGGTGAGAACTTTTATGACTCTGTGGTAGCCTCCGCTATCCACCACGCTGTGGTCTGCTGGGGGGATGATAGCACAGATTGGGACAGGAACAGACTCAACTAGTAGGTCAGGAGGGCCAGCTCTGTCCTGGGCTTCCCGCTGGATCCAATCGAGGAGGTGGAGGATGTTGGCCAAGCTGACATCCATCAGAGTCAATTGCTCTCACCCCCTGCAGTGGAGACTGTGGAGGCTCTGAGCAGCTCCTTCAGCAGCAGACTAAGACACCCTCAGAGCAGGAAAGAGCGCTACCACAGGCGCCTCGCTGGTGTGTTTGCTTTGTGTCTCACGGCATTCCTTAGGGCTGGATTTACAAAACAGAACTTCTAAGATAAGTGTCATTTTTACCTGTTGAATTACTTGTGTCTCTAGTTTAGTTCTGTTATTTAGTCTTTTGTATTTTCAAACCAAAGTAGCACGCTCTCAAATAAAGATTTTTTTCCAGACTTTTTGTTGCTGTTCAAGTTAATTTCCCCTCTGTGGGATCATTAAAATCCTATCTTATATTAAAACGGGAAAAAAATTGCCACGAGAAGCAGCACATAGATGGATGAATAGATTAAACTGCCCTCAGAGTGTGTTATAAAGTATGACAACTGTACCTAGTACCTTCAATGTAGTACCTAGGGCTGTTAACACTTTTCAGTTACATTCAATACATCTAAGGTATAAACTACTATTTTAATATTTATAAATCTGGGCTTAAAAAAATTGTCAATGTAAACATATGTACATAGCTTATGTTAAAACATAATCTTTTTTTAGTCACTTAGTCTAAGAGAAATTATTATAAGCTTATGACCATGATCTTTTGTTTATGTGAAGCCCTGTTGTTATCTACCCTAACCTGCAGTTGATATTGTAACACTATATGTACAGTACAAGTTTGGTAACCTTTTAAGGTCATACTAACACCTAATGTGTTTTTGTATTTTTGTTTAAGTTTTCCTCTAGGTGATCCAGACAGACTGGACCAGTGGGTGTTGAAGATGAGGAGACACAACTGGACTCCTACCTCTTCCAGTCGGTTGTGCAGTCAACACTTTGAGATGGATTACTTCTGCACTGATTTGAGGGTACCCAAAGCTTTGTGTCATCTTTATTGCAAGGACTATACATACTGACCAATAGTACAACTGTATAATAACATTAGTCCACATGGGTTATTGTAGAACTGCACAGTGAGTCACAAGCGAGCAGCAGCTTTATCAGAAACATCATTAATTACGTGCAGGCCATTAAAGAGACAAACAAAATACAAAAAAATAATTCAAAATTAAAAAGGACAAATAGAAAACATGTGTTAGTTACACTACAGACATCTTATTAAGCAAAGAGAAACAGAAGTTGTTAAAACAGCAGGGCATAGAGGGGTTTAATACTGACAAGTCTGATCTGAAAAGCCACATTTTTGAAAGAGAGTGAAATAATCCAGTTAAATTATTTTTTCTGATGGTAGTTGAAATAATATTCCATTATTTGGAAGCTCGAAAAGACTGACTGAAAGCTGTTTTTCTAATCTATTTAGTCTATCAATTTGTTAGTATTTTTTTATTGAGATGCACTCTTTTTACACTTATTTGCTCACTTTGCTATATTGCACCTAGATTAGACATGTACTCGCTCACCTGTTGAAACCAGTTAGAACCAGTGGACATAGTGGGAAACTACTGATACAGACTGCTTCCTGTGAAGGGTGCGGCCATATATTACTATTACTTTTGTGGTGTCAAGTTGACCATGGACACAACTCGTTGATACAGGAATGCTCTAAATAAAAAAATATGTACAACTGTGATTCTACAATAAATAAATTAAATAAAGTAGCTACAATGCCCTATACTGTCTTTTCTTTATATCTCTTTTAACAGGGAAGGACTTGACTTGCTCGACAAGCACAGCTGTGCACACCAATTTCTTTTTTTCAAAAGACAAACATCCAAAGCCTAGACGGTCACGGCAGGTATGTTGGTTGAGAGGTTGAGAATGTTAATAATGTGTCAAATGACAGTGTTGAGTGTCAAAGTGTAAATATTATTATGTATGTCATGTACATTTGTGGCCATGCAAACCTTAAATGGGAAATGAATGAACTTGATTAGACCATTTTCTATATGTCCTAGAGCCTGCATGAACGGGGCCCAAGTACATTTCAGAGAGTCTGTGTGCAATAGTTTACATCGTCGGTGGAATATGTCTGATAACAGGATTTGTTTTTAATAGAGTTGGCAGAATAATTTCCTCTGTTATGTTCCTCTGTGGGCATGAAAGTGAACTTTCACCCTAATTCATTGTATTTTTACATGTTCTGTATTGTCTTGTGCTATTATTTTTAATCCTTATGTCCTGTTTCTGGATGTGCATTTTATTTAACAGTTGTTGTCCCGTCTCATATGTTCTCACTCAAGGCCTGCACCTTGTTCTGGTGAGTGGGCTTTCAACCAAGACAGGCCAACTTGAATTTGTTTTGTGATTTATTTATTTTTTTGTCTGACTTTCCACAGGGTCCCGTCCTGCAGCGGTCATTTTAAACTCCTCATCACATCCTCGCCACGTCCACCTTCACCCTTACAACCTGATGGGACAAGGCTTCGTTTGTTCCTTCTCAAACCTTTTGGAACTGCATCAAAAATATGTGACACCTTTTACACACTTGAGCATTAAAAAAAAAACTGTTTACAATTCATTTGCACTTTTTTATTTTCAATGAAATGTATTGTATAGTATGTTTTACAATTTTAAACAAACTTTTTTCTGCTTTAAGTATGGGCATGCCTTACTTATAATTTAATCTACCATCTAGTGGTATAAAATCAAAAACTACAAAAAACTGCTGCAGATGTTTTAACAGATGTTTCCAGGTGCAGAGGGCAGGTCTATCGTGAAAACTACAAGTAAAATATAGTATCCAAGGTAATGTGTAACTGCACTTGTCTGGGCAGTGGGCTCTTGAGAGTGAGCAATTTGAACAGTGACCTTTTCCATATTTTAAACTACAATAGAAAAAGTTAGATTAGCATGCTATATTATAGCTACATACCACAAGCATTATTCGAAAGCCTTGTTAACTATATAACATATTATAGTGAGATTAATAGTGTGGTCATAAATCTCGGGTGGGAAGCTCCACTTGTGTTAGCCTGGTGTTAGCAACAGGTTAGCAATTGCCTTAGCCTCGGCTACAGCGGAGTGGGCGTAATTACCCACGCACGCGCTCATAATGCCCTCCCAAGGGCTTACGATGCAACACTCCCTTTGCCCATTTTAGTAACATCCTCTGACGAAGGAGTCTGAAATGTCCGGATGTAATCGCCATTTTTTTGCCCTGACTTTGAGGCTATTTTCGGCAAATAGGGGACCAATGGGCGGATAGCATCCATAATTATTATACAATCTATGGTTTCACCCACATGGTGGACTTCCTGTTGAGTTTAGGGTGTGGCTGTCATAGAATTTTCTGTTTGCCCTGAGGTGTCCTATGGATGTACCACGTTCATTTTTCTACGTTGGAAAAAAGTTACTTTCACTTTCCATAGGCCCAATGTATTTTGACTTTTCTAGGGGTCGCCACTGAGTCATTTTTTGTATTTTTTTTCCGGTGACTTCAAATACATAAATTTTTCGCCGAGCTTGAAGTCTGGGACCAATAAAAATGACTTTTCGTGTATGTTCACTGGGTCAAATTTAGGATCATTTTGCAGAAAAAAAATAATAATCCGAGCCATAACAATAGGCCCTCCCGGTCATCCTTGGGCCTAATAAATAAGTATAAACATTTTTGTATTATAAACACTATTTACTCTCCGGTACACTCACGTTAATACCTAAGAATTTGAAATGATGAGCACGATTTCCTTTAATCACGCTTTAATAATTCATAGTTCATAAAGACCTCACCTGAAGCCCTGAAGGTCCAGCTACTTCTTCCTCAACAAGCTTTATGACATCTTCACAAGATGTCTGAGTTTCCTATATGGAATTAAATGAACTAATGAATGAAATACACACATATCATAGTATGCATTCAACACATCATGTTTATATTTCAGAGCCATTTTTAAATATGAAGGGGACATGGTTTTGTGGATTAATGTGTTGAAATTTATGTTAATCTATGTGTTAAGGTTGTCTGTATGAGACTAGCAGTAAGCTAGATCAACATTAGAATAAAATACAGATCATATTCTAACATTTTATAATTGTTGAACTATATAACATTGATTAGTGACTGGTCAGTCACTACTGCTAGTTTATTTGTGTGGCTAGCTAGTTATTTTGCCTACTTACACTCGGACTCGGCTTTATGAAAAAGCTTCTTATGTCCCCTTTTTTCTTCTTGGGTGGCATCTACAAAATACAAAAAGGAGCAAAAAAACGGAATATTAAAATGTTTTTACTCTGGCCTTTGTATGTGGCAGAGAGACAGGCCTGGTAACTTACCGTCGGCGTCGTCAACATGCGCGCACACACACACACACACACACACCAGCCGCTCGCTGCTAGTGCAAGCACAAAAGTAGTCCCGGCCCGCGCGTGTAGCCTGTCAGATACCCGCCGCCAATCAAATTACGGCGTTTCTTGTACTGTCGCCGTCCTGGCCTTAGAATCGATCCAAATAGCAGTTCAAAGGAGTTTGCTAAATATTGGTGGGGACAAATTTGCCATCTCAAAATATTGATAGGGACTAGTACCTAGCGTCCCCCCCTAAACCTACGCCCATGCCCAGAAGACATCCACGTTTCCCATTTATCTTTCAATCTTCACTCAAGGATTATCCAGGATTGCTTTTGTGCATCATTTCAGCTCATAAACACATTCCAGTGGCTAAATGTCCTGTAACTTCAGGTGCTGTCGTCCGTCTGTGTTGTTAAGCTCAGCTCAGTACCGTCCAAACATGACTTGCTTTTTCTGTTTTCATTCAAAAACCATGCATCACTGACTATGAGCATTTCACGAGTCTTAAGATCCCACCTATGCTTCCTGGAGAGGGGTTAGAATTAGGGCCTCACTACACTCCTAACTCCAAAGAGATCTAAACTCTGCAGCTCAGTCATCATCCTTATCTTCAGTTCATTTTCTCTCCATAGATTATCCCATGTTCCACTTAGGGGTTCTTTTCTGTTCATTTCTGTTATTCTTTTTTCTGTGTTTAGCAGACATATATAGAGCTGGAATAGACACTTTCTCAATAGGATTTTCAGCCGCTGTTGATTCAGTGTTAGAACAGTCATGTAGTGACCTGGCAAGCCAGACTCTTCACTGTATCAATAAGGAGTCTGGAAAAACCAACGCCAGCTCGTTGGGGCTTGGTGGGGAAAAGCAACTCGGGTGAACCAATCGGAAAAGCCTACAAGGAAAAAAAAATACCAACATGGCGTGTGCAGCAGAGCGGCTGTAAAGGACTTCTGTTGTTTATGCTGTAAAAAACTGAGGATTATTTAAAACTTACAGAAGAGCAGAGGCAAACAAACTCTCGGCAGTCCCGCATGCCATCTTGACTGTCTTGAACAAGGGACTTGGTTTGCCTAAGTGTGATGCAAGACAGCACAGCAACATTCAAATGTGATTGGTCGGTACGGAACTTATCTGAGGAACTGACTGGCTTATGGAGCTTTGCCAGACTGAGTTCCCATTTATAGAATTTACAGAGAGCTTACCTCAGACTGTGCCAGGCTTGTCATGTGGACCAACAGTCAACAGGTTTTCGTTGTCAAGCATTAGCATTTGCTAATGACATAAAATTACATGATATCAGTTTTCTTTTTTTAACAGATTATTCCTATTACAATATAATCACATAACATCATGGTGAAGTCAGGAGGTCAATATGGAGTGTCAAATAAACACTTTTTGACAATATGAAGCTCAGACATGTGATGCTTGGTTCAGTGAGTTCACTGTAAATCCGGGAATATGCAAGTGACTTCTTAATGCTAAAGAGAACCTTTCTGAAAGTAAATGTTATTATTGTCATTACCATTTTTGTGTTAAAATTAGTCCTAAAAACTAACAATGTGTATACATTTTTTTCCACACATGCTGGATAATAATAGCTAAATAGTTTAATTCATTATTATTATTATTATTATTATTATTATTATTATTATTATTATTATTGTGTGTGCTTTAAGTAGTTGCCCAGTGGACTCATATTGAGTTTTAAACAACTCATGTGATTGGGGGCTCACCCTAATTGTACTTTAAAAGCCCCATTATAAGTTTAACAATATCTACTGTGAATAATTTATAATTGTTTATATTGTATTTACATTAGTGATTTTGTTTGTGTTAGTCTGAGCCTCATCCTTCATTGTTCCGTCCCTGCATGATGCTCATGTTTAGCTTGTAACAGCATGTTGCACACATCTTTTCTTCAGCCTCGAGGCACTTACAGCTGCTTAGCTCTTGCTTTTTGCCTTTATATTCCTCTGTCTGTCCTGTGCTGGACGATGTTAAGATGATTTGAACCAGTTTCAGACATTAGTGACGGATATAGACACAGACTCTATTTGTCAGTCTGTAGCTTCTGCTTTGCTCTTGTTTTTACAGTCCACTTTTTATTTGGAATATTTTTAAAGAAAGACCTTAAATGTCTCTGTGTCAACTCATTGAACATTTATTCACTCGCAGCTCTCTGGGCTCTTCTGTGTCAACAGAGCAGCGCTGAAGGGGTGCCGCTTGCGCTCACGACAGACCATTAAAAACAGAAATCATCTAGCGGGGCCAGAAATAATTGCTCAGCAGGCCACATCTGGCCCTTGGGCCTTGTGTTTGACACACGTGGTTTAATTTAATGGCTGTGGACAGCTTGTGGTGGAAGCTAATACAAAGGCTAGTGAGTGTTTTTTACAAAAAAGAGCCTGACTGAGAAATAATAATTTCTCAATCTTTTCTAGCATTAAATCAATATATTTAAAATCTAACAGAATAAGGCTTTATGATTTGCAGTTAAAGCAACACTATGTAATATGTTTTTTCTTAAAACTTATTTGAGTTCTTCTTTTATTAATACTGCAGCAGCCTGCTCACACTTTATAGAAAACAACCTAGTTTTAATTCAGGTTTTAGGTGTATTCATATAAACTGCATTAATATGATCCAATACAACTCATTCTGAAGCCGTTTCCATAGCAACCTGGTTGTTGGGCAACAGATTATTCTAGACCCTGAATAATTCTGGATCTAGAGGCACTTTAGATTAACTCTTGAGCCGAATAGGCAGCAGAAAACACACACACACAGAAAACACAAGAAAACCGACATGTTTTCATCGTTATTTGCAGCAGACAAGCGTCCAATGAACGGTGAGTACCCACTGCACAAGGACTGAGAGTTTAGCCACTGAAATAATAATATTTAACTGAAACAACACACCTGATGTGATCTGGCATCAGTCAAAATGAGTTGTTTTCTTATTTCAGGCAGATTTCTGTTAATTGTAGCTTTCAGTAGTTTTTCCATTTAGTTTTAAAGCCTGTTAATACAATACTGAGTTTATACAAAAGAGTTCAAAAGTTTTTAGCCAACATTTGTTGCTCTTGGGTTGAAATTCAAGGTTAAAATCAAAAATGAGTAGTTTCCATAAATAATGTGTCTTTTCTCTGCCTCGACTCTAGCTCAACGCAGAAGCCCTCGCCTGCAGGAGTCCTGTCTTTACAACACTAATGGGACTCTTGTTATTTCCAACGAAACTCTTTAACAGGTAAATCTTTGTTTGTGTTCAGGAACATTTAGTTTATATTCCAAGTTTGTTTTACTCATAGCACCTGTCCTTTTGTTGTCTTTAAAAGTCAAAGGTTCCACTGCGAGCCGAGTTTACACAGCGCCGGGACACATGAGGAGCTACAGAACAGCTCTGGGGCGTCAACGTGTCGCTCACACAATGTTTGGAACGGTCCGGCTCCACGACATTTCTCTCAGTGTTGTTGCTCGTGCTGTTCCTGGCTTTCTGTGAGTATTATCTGTTAACTGGTTAACTCTCATTATTGACAAATGCCTGACCTGTGTTTTAACTCCGTTTAGGCTACACTGTGACAGAGCTGCGGCGGAAAACGAGGCCAGGAATTCGCATAAGAGGCTGTTGGCGACTGAAGCAGACAAGATGCCAAATTTTGCATCTTTAGATTCAGGTATGGTTTTTATTTCACAAACATGTTTTTTTCTAAACGTGTGTAAGTAGGGTTAATAAGCTGAGATTAATAATGTGTTGCTTGTATTTAGTTGCAGATGTCATAGAGATGGGCGTCGCTGTCGACAAAAACATTTGGAGAGAGTGGATATTTTTTGAGATGCTTGTGTCGCTGTTGTTCCCAAAACAAATGACTGTGATGCAGGTAGGACGTGTTCACAGTTTAAAGAACAAGAGTTGTACTTCATGTGTTTGTAAAACTTTAAATTATCATTATCTGTAACTGGAATGTGAAAAACAAACTCACAATTGACCTATCACTAAGTTCCTCCCACTTTTTTACTCGACTCAAACTGTCATATTGACTTTCATATTGCAAGTAACATGCAGATAGTCAGTCTGTAACTGTGTTTGTTTTAATTCTGTTGAACTGAAATCTCTGTGAAGGTTCTCAGTCGTCCAGGTCATGTTGAAGAAAAGGTTAAAGTAAAGGCTAGACTAGGTTTTTAAGGTGAAAACCCAGTGACTTTTTCAATTCTGGGATTGAATTATTCAGGTGCCTTTAACCTTTTCTTCTTTTTAAAATAATGTTAAACAGGCAATAATTTCAATTTAAAACATTTATTGTGATGAAATAGAAATTGAGATGATACTTTTGGAAGATTACCTGAACAATTGTGAAACATTAATGTGACTTCAGTTTGTTCTTAAACCAAACCTGATTTTGTTTTGTCATTTCTTTAGCGTCAGTCTCCTCTTGTCCCGGGACACTGCTGGCCTTTTGTTGCTGATTGGGGACATTTACATGTCCCACTGTCCTCCTCCGTCACATCAGTCATGTGACTATTGGCCACATTTCAAAAGGGCAGTCCTTCTCTGGAGACATCTCCAGCGCACCGAGGGAGTTTTCAGTTTATGTGAGTTATCTTTGTGTTGAATTTCACAGATTAGTCCAGTTTCCATTAAATATAAAGTGCTTTTATATTATGTCCCATAATCTGTTTGTGGAAACACAGTGATTTAAAACAGTTTTTCTTCTCTTTTAGGCATAAAAACACTGGGCAGGAGAAGTGAAGATAAGCTTCTGGGAAGTTTATTTATGACGAGAACGGCCCGTGCTTTCAGACCTTCGCTCTGCGGATCAGGACCAGAACCAGGACATCTACAAACACGTCAGGCTGCAGGTCGAAAGTAACTGGGGTAACATAGAGTACACCTGCCTCTATAATTTCAGGGTGCAGAAGCTCCCCATCCACCCACAACATCATCCACTAGAGGCAGGTGTACGTCCCGGACTGGACAAGACCAGGACTGAACCAGGACTGACCCGGGACTCAATTAGGCCTTAAGTGCAGGGTTTAGAAACAAATGGGCCTAGACTTCACAGGGACTTCTTCTTAGAGGACAGCTTTGAGACAGACGATGGGACATTTCTGAAGTAGAGCTGTGGTGGTTGTGGACAGTTGGTGCACTCTCTGTGCTGCTCTTGTAATGACCTCTATCCAGCAGCAGAGAGACTTAGTGTTGGAAAGAGTCACTATGAACTTCCAAGTCCAACCTGAACTGGTAATTGCCTTTTCAGGTTGGGTTCTTATGTTTGAAGTGTCTCCTTCTTTCACTAAATGAAGCTCCACTGTCTGTCGACTCAGGAGCTCATCACAAGAGCAGCACTGTTCACATCTAAAGCTACACTACGACTCTCCACAACCACCACCTACAGTTCTGCTCCAAAAGGTACCTTTAGATTATCGTCTCAAAGCTGTCCTCGAAGATGTCCCTGTGTAGGTCAGTCCTATTGGTTATGTTTCCAAATCCTGCACAAATTAAGGCCTGATGTAGATGACTATAGGGTGACCAAACATCATATTTAATGGATCTCCATTTAATGGATTTTCCTTCTGCATTTCAGCAGGAGGAAACACTCTCCCATAACCCTGTACATTTCTCCCTTTAACCCTGTGATCACCTTTGACCCCAGTCAAAGGTATCCCCAGGATAAATGGACACCAGACGATTCAGTCCTGCACAATTTAAATAAACTTCAACTTAAACTTACACTTAAAGTCTATGTTTTTTTTTCCATATATATATATATATATATATATATATATATATATTTTTTTTTTTTGGAGTATGTTTAATTTAATTTCTATTCACAAGTTGTCCCTAGGTTTTTAAAAATGAGACAATGATTAATCTAAAATGATAAATAAAATCCACTGATTCCTGATGGACAAGCATTAGCCTCTTAGTAATTACCAATTTTCATTCCATTCAAATATTAATTCAAATATTGTTTTTTCTTTTTTAGGCGGAAATATTTTTGGGGTTATTTTGTGTCTTGCCCAAGGACACAACGACGGTATGAACTGTGGTGAGAGCGTGAATCAAACCACCAACCTTCCGGTTATAGGACGACAGCTCTAGATAGCCACTAGATAGGCTATGTCTGCAGAGAGTTCCCTTCAGGCTCAGGTGAAGAAGAGACCAGACGATCCAATGGAGAAGATGCAACATTTGCCTAATTTATAGTCCTTTTTGCAAACATAAACTAAATGTTACTGTATTAAAGGCCATTGACTCATTTTGATCTGTAATGTTTTTTGTTTGTAGAAAAAGCACCAACCAAATAAACTTGCCAATTACATTTCTATAAACACGTAAGCCCGCCCCCAAAATATACGCAGAGACAACCCACAACGTAATCTTTTTTTATTTGTGTTTTTCTCTTGCTTTCTTTATATTAAACAAAAAATATATAATTGTACATATTTATATATATATATATATATATATATATATATATATATATATATATATATATATATATATATATATATATATATATATATATATATATATATATATATATATATATAAACAAATTAAAAAATATGCACACAATAAAAAGCCATCTCTTGAGGTATGCACAGTGCGTACAGCCATACAGCTGCAGGTGTCACTGAGGATGTTTACAATCCAATTTATTAGATGGCACTGTTGAGAAAAACAAGGGCTCTGAGAGTGCGGGTCTGACAGAACAAAAAAATATTTGTATTAAATATTGTATATTCAACACCACAGCCACATCTGCACCTCCTCAGTTTTAGATCCACTCTTTACAGTTTGTTCTGAAACCAGTGAAAACTATTGCTCATAGCTTTAGGAAAGGTTGTTCCCTTTTGGAGCATGTCGAGAATCAGTTGGTCACTGCAGAATATTGAAGGAAAAGGAAAATTATATGCAGTGTTTAATCATCGATAAAATATTAGTAAATGCTTGGTTTGCCCAGCCCTGGTCTAGAGCAATGACATGTGCAAAATGCACAGGTCAGCCTCTCCTGCAGAGTTCCACCTGAGGACACAGAGATATTCAGAAAATACACCTGGTGCATAACTGTGGAGCCTTTTCACATAAACACTGTATTATCACAGTAACTCTAATGAAACCAGTCGGAATAGTGTGTCTACAGACAAGGAAAAAAAGGTTGAAGTAAAAGCATCTGGACTCGGTTTTCAAGGTGAAGACGTTTCGTCTCTAATTCCAAGATACTTTATCAATTCTGAGATCAACTGGTAGGAGAGCTGAGCTTATATCTCTAGAGGGAGGAGTTTCCTGAAACCAAACCTGATGGACCAGGTTGTTCTGGTCTCATGGTCGTTGGCTCTGAAAGGGAGGTGTGACTCCTGATGTGAGAGTCGTTAAGGCTCAGAAGAGTCGTTAGTGACACTGCTCCATTCAGGTGTTGTGTTACTAGGCAACATGAATCTGAGGCCACCTCCTCTGTTCAAACGCTTTTCCATTTTCAAAATGGCTTCCTTCACCCTCTCACACACACACCTCCAATAATTGGCCAACAGTGTGAGGAACAGTCACGGCCTGAAAGAGAAAGTGAGTCAACCTGATACTACTACAGCTTCATGGGAGTGGGCTTCACTACAGCCGCATATCTCTACAAGGAGCATTGTGATTATTGATTTGTGTTGGAGTAAAACACAGTTTGAGTAAAATTGCTAGCATCTTATGAAATTCCAAAAGGATGAACAACAAAGGCATTTTAACATGATTTTCTACATGCATCTACAATTATCAGCAACAGACTGTTTTATGGTCTTAGAAGACGTGTTATGAAAATGTACCACTAGATGTGGACATTGATTTATGTTTTTATGGAGCAGAATCAGAACTCCATACAATGCTTGTAGTATTTGTCCCTGCAATTATATACTGTACATACAGTGGAAAGAAAAATGTTGGTCAACCTTTTGGAATATTATGGTTTTCTAAATAAATTTGTCTTGAAATGTGATCTGATCACAGTCAAGGGTATTGACAAACATAATGTGTCTAAAAATAATTACACAAAAGATTCTGATCTTTCATGTCTTTCTTGAACACACTCATTCAATATTCAAAATGGCAGTGAAAAAAGTAAGTGAACCCTTAGAAATAATAACTGGCCCTTGGCAGCATTATTATTATTAGATTTGTTTATTTCTTTAGGACAGCGTACAGTCTACATTAAGCCGGAGCAGAGATGCTTGTACCAGATTATAGCTTAACAGCTAATTTCCATAATAACCTCAACCTCAACCAGGCGCTTCCTGTAGCTGTGGATCAGACATGCACATTGTTGAGGAGGAATTCCAGCCCATTCTTCCTGCAGAATGGCTTTAGCTCTGTCATATTCTTTGGACGTCTCATGTGTGTGGCGCTCTTCAAGTCAGTCCATAGCATCTCTATTGGGTTGAGGTCTGACTTAGCCATTCCAAAAATTTTTCTGAAGCCATTCTGTTTTGGACTTGCTCCGGTGTGCACCTTCTACAGGATTTCTTGATAGCAAACACTTCAGCTATCTGGCGGTGGTACATCCCATTTACAGAAGCACATTGTTTACCCTCCTGTCTACTTCTCCAAACTGACTGGTATTACATTTACTGTACAAAACGTTACTCACAGAACCCATTTACAAAATACTGTACTATATGTTAAGAGAGTTCTTTAAGAAATTCTTTAAGATAGGTATTCTGCAGAATTCTGGGTGTAATTGTTTGTGAAAAAGATTTAAGTGTGGTTGTGATTGAAAACTATGCATGTTGTCATAAACATAAGTTGAGGGTCTAAAGTCATAGTAAGTTCTGTGCCAGTCTATCTGCTCAACTGTATTGGATGTATTTTATATGATTGTGAAGTAAACCCATATCTGATCACATTTTTGATGAATTACTGATTTGAATGATCAGCTCGTCTGAGATATTGTTAATATTCATGTACTTGCAGTGCACAATGGATTCAGTAGCAATAATTCACACCCCACAGACTAACTGCAGATGATTGATTGCCCTCAGTGCTCGACCACAACCTACACCGATCTGGTTTAAATTGCACCAACTTGAAAAAGCTATGATAAACTTAAAACATTTAACCTATTATAAAAAAAACATCACCTGACAACACCATAATGTAGCTGATGTGTTTCCTGATTAGACCAATGGACATTAGCAACAAAAGTAGACCCCTCTAAATCTTCCTCACCCCTCTTCACATCTCTCCAGACCTGTGGGCACCAGTACCTTCTCCCGGCCAGATTCACCTCCACTTTTATCTCCACCACCCCAATCACCCCTCTCCTCCTCAGACCTTCAAACCCCACTTCCCGCTGCAGTTTGCCTACTGGCCTAACATAGGGGTGGATGAGACTGCCACCTGCTGCACCGGGCGCTAACTCACTTGGAGACCGCCAGGAGCACTGTGAGAGTCATGTTTTTTTACTTCTCCAGTGCTTTCAACACCATCCTGCTGGCGCTGCAGAGAAGTTGGAGGGGTGGGGGTGGACGGACACTGGCTACATGGACCATTGAGTATCTCAACAACAGGCCACAGTACGTGAGGCTGCGCAACTGTGAGTCTGAGGTGGTAGTCTGCAGCACTGGGGTCCCTCAGGGAACAGTACTCTCACGGTTACTCTTCACACTACACTTTGGACTTCACCTACAACACCAGCTGTATCACTTCCAGAAGTTCTCTGATGGCAGCTCCTTCAGCAGCAGACTAAGACACCCTCAGAGCAGGAAAGAGCGCTACCACAGGCGCCTCGCTGGTGTGTTTGCTTTGTGTCTCACGGCATTCCTTAGGGCTGGATTTACAAAACAGAACTTCTAAGATAAGTGTCATTTTACCTGTTGAATTACTTGTGTCTCTAGTTCTAGTTCTTTACTCTTTTGTATTTTCAAACCAAAGTAGCACGCTCTCAAATAAAGATTTTTTCCAGACTTTTGTTGCTGTTCAAGTTAATTTCTCTGTGGGATCATTAAAATCCTATCTTATCTTAAACGGGAAAAATTTGCCACGAGAAGCAGCACGTGGATGGATGAATAGATCATAAATGATAGTACAAACAGAATAAACCTTGCAGCATTCAATTGTGGATCTACTCAAGTACAGTAACAAAGTACATTTACTTAAGTACTTTACACCTCTGAATGTTAGTATGTTATAAATTATCAGAAGAGTTCCAGTTTTGTTGCATCATTTTCCAGAGGTGTAAAGTACTTAAGTAAATGTACTTCATTACTGTACTTAAGTATTTTTTTGGCTACTTTGTACTTGTACTGAGTAATATACAAAAATATAAGCAACTTTTACACTACATTTTTGATTGAATACTTGTACTCTTTACTCCACTACATTTGAACTGACACTTAGCGTTACTCGCTACATTGTGTTTTGTGCACGTCAAGTCGACTTTGTCTGCTGTGGCAAAAAAGCTGTTAGGGGCAACAAACAGAAAAAGAAAGAGGAAAAAGGAGATGGCGTGTAGGATTTAAAGTGTAACGTCTGTGTTTGGAGGCTTGCAATATTCATGTTAACAGACTAGCTAGCGTTTGCTAACACTGGAAATATAGCAGCCAAATGGGGTTTAAATTAATGCTAGCTTAATGTGCAAAACCGAAGTTACTGAGCTGAAAACAATAAATTACAATCATTTGGAAAACAACTAATGCAATATCTCTGGTTTACCAAGATATCATGCAAAGATTTGCTCCAAACTTGGAGGCTTAATGTTAACAGACTGGTTAGTGTTTGCTAACTTTATTAATTAAGTTAATGTTGCTACATTTAGATTTTGGTTAAACCTTATGGTACCAATCCTATGCATGACATATCTCAATGTTATTAAGGTAAAATACTGGTAAATATAAGGTAGCATGCACAATAAATGACTAGAAGCTGAAAAACACAACTTATGCAATAAGTCTGGTTTACCATGGAATCATTAATAGATTTTGTTTAAAGTGTAACTAAACCCTGGTCAGAGCCTAACTCCAAACACTCACAAAAACAGAGGGAATAAACTGAGGCGGAGCTCAGCGGGGCGTGAACCTGAGACCCGCAGTGACGGATTGATTGACAGCAGCTGTCAGACTCGCAAAGATGGACTTGAAGGAAGCAGTAGCTTTGCTACGGAGTGGTCCTTCAAGTGGAGGACTTTTCTGTGCACACAGGGCTGGAGCCTTATCAATTTGTGCCGCTGGCTCAAACCGCGGTCTCAACAACTCCCAAAGTTAAAAGTTAAGTCTTACAGCTCAAGAGAGAATGGGGCCAGTGATAAAACGTTAGCATTGTCTAATTTAGGCTAATGCTTAGCAAATGCTAACAAAGTTTCAGAAAATGCAAACCTATGCATTTAGTTTGATTTTGGTAATTAGTGTTAATTACAAACAAAACAGAGATTTCAAGTCTCCCTCTACAACTGTTAAAAAACTCTGGACTGGTCCTGGGAGAGAATGTGTTATAGAGAGATACTCAAGGTATAGCTATGAAATAAGACCAGTGTCAAGTCCAGTTAACTTAATAAGTATTATGCAAAAAAAGACACAACTCTAAGCAAATAAAATATTTACATCCCAACAAAGTAGTAATAAACACTGTTTCTCATGTTGTAGGTAATGCACAGGTGTGACAGGTTGGTGAGTTGGCTGCATAACAGTCCATCCAGGGTTTGAGGCAGTAGCACTAAACCCCTGTGTTACAGGCTCTAACACTTGTATTGTAGTGTTACACTTATCTTCAGCTTTTTGGTGAGACGTGGTTAAACAGGGTAGTTCCAGGAAGAAGAGAGCAATGTTTTTATGAATAAGTGAATTACATTTTTTACCCTCCACTTACACATACTGTACATGTGCACCAGCTCTTTCAGCGGTTATAGACACTTGTCTGCTGCAGTGTGGTCAGGTGGTGCTGGAGATACCTGGGCCAGCAGGTACAGGTCATACCTCCTTGTGCTGTCCTTACAGAGGATTCCAATACTGGATTTATAAATATAATTGGTATATAAAAAATTGAAATACGAAGAAACATTTATACCTGAAGTTACACACAAAACAATTGTTTAAAAACATGCATTATAAAATCAGCTATAAAACTCAAAATAAACATGAATCAACATAAACATTTACAAAAGAATGTCTAAATGACACCCCTTTCTCAAACTGCCTCTACATAATTCTTATATTCCTTTGAGATTGTTCTTACAGTAAGCATTTTAATTTGATATAATATTTTATATATACACACTTAATTTAAATAAAAAATAAATGTCATAGTAAATACATAATTTCAAGGCAGGTCAAAACTTTGTAAATCCTGCACAGTCAGGACAGAGGCTTTTTACTTTGTGTTTGAAAGTCACTGTCAGTTGCACATATTGGAGCGAAGATGGTGAAATGCAAGAGCCAGTGTTACACAGGCTGATCATAATTTCATGAGCTGTTCCAAAATTTTTAAGAATCTTGAGTGTGTTCAACAGTGTATTAGTGTTTACCACATTTAGTCTGAATGTAGTCAGCAAAGTAAAGCTAAGGTTTACTGCTAATTGCAGTTTTCAGAGACTGAATCTATGGAAGTTTTATCAAGTCAAAACTATTGAGAGCGCGCAAACCCGATTTCAGAGCAGGCTACAATGAGCGAGCATACACAGATCTGAGCGAGTCAGAGTCTATAGTGCGCGCTCTGTGTCAGCGCTGCGAATCTGTCAGTGCGCTCTCAGTTCTGTGTTAGCGCTCGCTCCAGTCTGTCAGTGCACTCTCACGATCGTGTTTGCTCTCTGTTTTGACTGTGTTTGAACAGTAAGCTGCAGAGAGCGCAGCAAGTTTAAAAAAATGGCAACAGGACACACCCACATCCGGGTATAACTTTCAATTTAAAAGTCAACAAGTTAAGCTACGATAATTACACTATGTTTTTTAAGCAAAAACAAAAAAAGATATATGAAAAACATATGTAGAAGTTTACAAAAGGTACAAGCAGATAATATATAATTTTTAAAGTTTGGATTGTATAGTTACGTTATGCTTGCCACCTATTAACAGAAAATGACTAACTTGAATTAAATCATAAGCCCTAATGTAGTACTGTAACCTCACTTGATGGCAGCAAAAGCCAGTATAATCCTGGACCATTGTCTACTCATCAATGCTGTACTCATTTGTGTAACAGATTAAACAAAGTATTGTGTCACACTTCTAAATGTATCTCTTTATTACATAATAATAATAATAATACTTATATATTATTATTACTACTATTATTATTACTAGTAACTACTTAGTATTTTTTTTTTTTTACTTTTTAATTTATTAGTACCTTTCCTGGCTGCAGCAAGACATAACTACACTGGGGTCTCCAAAGTGATCGTCCTACAAACTGAAGTTCTATCCCAGATGTTTTCTCTTTGCAGCAGATACTAAAAAAATAAATAATAATAATTTTTCAGCTTTAAATGTGAGATCTGACTGCTTCAAAAGTCTCAGCGGTGTCAGAGACAGACATATATAGATAGATGGGACAGAGATGGTGAGGTCTGCAGAAGGTGTTGATGTTACCTATTGAGTCCATTTCAGTGGTGGAGGTGTTGATGGTGGTACAGTCAGATGAGGATCCTTGGCTGGTGAGGCAGGAGTGATTTTTTTATTTGGTGGCTGATGGCTTCTCAGAGGACCCTTTCTTTGTTCAATAAGGCTCAAATGAAGAAAAACAAACAAACTCCCGACCAGTCTGTTCTTATTCCAAGCAGGCCAATGCTCCCAAAAGTTTGTGACTAAGAATAATTCCAATAAGCTGTATTTACACAGATGATTGCTGGTTACAGTACCTTTACTGTATGAATGTGTGTGATACACATACAGTACATACAGTATGTTCTTGTGTTTGTTTTGTGCTGTATGTTCTGCTGCTTGCGGCACTGCGCCCAAGACAAATTTCCCTTTGGGACAATAAAGTGTATTTGATTGATTGGTACTGCACAGTTGAGCAGGACCCTGTTTGGACCACTTTGTCCAACTGAAACAGACTTTATTCCCCACATATTGTCCATAATCATCCAGCCATTATGATTAATTCCAAAGTCAAGCACAGAGTTATGTAGCTACATAGTTTCCATTTCAATTTCTGTGAAATACAGGACATATTTTGTTTTATTTTGTAACTTCTTTAATGTAACTTTGTTGCATCATTGGAAATATCTGAAAACCATCCTGAAAACCACCAAGACCAGTTAAAGTCCTGAGGTCTTTTAAACTCCAGGACCCACACAAAAGGCTACAACACACCAACTGCTAACATTTCTGCTCTTCTGCTTTTGATCCATCAGTCATTGAACTGACAATATTAAAGGTGAAATTATTACTTACACCCTACAGGTCTAAAATGTTTTCCCATTTCACTAGCTTTTGCATGATCAAAATCTAAACAGGCCTATAATAATATCTAGAATTTGTATCCACTAAGTGATGTGAATCCTCAATAATACACATTTCTTCTCAATAAAACATTATTTAAGGATTATCTATTCATTTGGTAATATCTAATTATCCATTGTAAAACAATCTCTCAGTTAAGTTAGGTAAGTTACTAAAAGCTCCACCTCACCAGAACTACTCTCAGTATCCTTGATGTTGACTATATACTGTACTTCCAGGTCGACAGAATATTAATATAGTACCTACATTAAAAATGTTTTTGTATTTTAAATCTAATCTAAATAAAAAAAAGTGTAAGGTTGTGGTCTGTTGGTTAAAGTTTAGAGTTTTACTCTTAAAATTATACAGTGTGTAAGTTACAGCTTTAATCTGTTTATCAAGGTGCATTTAAGATGAATATCTAGAATGTATTAATTACTTGTGTTGATTGGTTATTGAGACAATAGGAGATGACAATAGTATAGAAAATAATAGTTTCAATAATAGTTTTAGGGAACTGGTTTTGAATGAACTTAGGGCAGTGTGTAATCTACAGCACCACTTTGGGGATGTGCAATAATAATGATAATAGTTTTAGCTTCAGAACAAGGATGAAATCTTCATTCTTGCTTTTGTTTGTGGCTGTTGGACAAACTGTTTGCTGTGTTTATATGTACAGTATGTGTAGGGCTATGTCTTGCATAGCCTATTTACATGTATTTTTCATTAGTATGGATTGTCCCTTTATTTATAATTAAATTAAATAATAAAAATACAACTTGGTAAAAACAATGCTCACTAAGGTATAACGGTTCTTGAATGCGGGTGTGCAGGTTGTTTCACTTACTATCCGTCAACGGACTTGTTGACTTTTACATTGAAAGTTATACCCGGATGTGGGTGTGTCCTGTTGCCATTTTTTAAACTTGCTGCGCTCTCTGCAGCTTACTGTTCAAACACAGTCAAAACAGAGAGGGTGAACACGGAATCTTGAGAGTGCACCGACAGACTGTGCGAGTGCAACACAGAACTGAGAGCACTGACAGATTTGCGCCGCTGACACAGAAACAGCGCCCACTATAGACTCTGCTCGCTCAGATCTGTGTATGCTCGCTACATTGTAGACTGCTCGCTCGAAATTGGGTTTGCACGCTCTCAATAGTTTTGACTTGATAATACTTCCATACTGAATCTAAGATGATAGACAGCAGCAAACTTAAAGGATGAAGCATCTTCAACAGTGAAGTGACGCAGGAACAGTAACCAGGTCCTGAAAATAAAATAAACATATAAACATGATTTTATTTCTTAAATTAGACCATTTTAGCGACAATAAAATGATAGATTATCACACACCTCATGTGTTCTTGTTAGAGTATTTAAAACAAGTAATTGCACTATAACAGTAAAAAAACAAAACTAAAGAATGGGAATAAATGCATTACATTCAGCCAGTGTTGAAAATAATGCGTTAGAGTATAACGGGCGGTTACTAACGGCGTTAGTTTTTCAGTAACGGATAAATCTAATTAATTACTTTTCCCATCGTTGTAACGCCGTTATTTTTACTGAGAATGTAAAGTGTTGCGTTACTACAATTTGGTTTAATAAAGCGCGAGATGTCATGCTTTGGCTACACATCAGCTGCTGCTGGAGAGAGCGTGGGGATAATGACACTGTTGCAAAATGCGCTGATTGGCTGACTTAACTCACTGCCCGGTCTGACTTCCACTAAACACAAGACAGCGTCAGCGACAATGGAACTACTTCTTAAAGGGTAACTAAACCCTGGTCAAATCGTAACCCACCCACTCATAAAATTTGAAAAATGCTGGAAAAGTGGGCAGAGCCCAGCAGAGACAGAGGGAAGATTCAGGCGGAGCTCAGCGGGGGCGTGAACCTGAGACCGCAGTGACAGATTGATTGACAGCAGCTGTCAGACTCCTAAAGATGGACTTGAAGGAAGCGGTAGCTTTGCTACGGAGCGGTCCTTCTAAGTGGAGGACATTTCTGTGCACACAGGGCTGGAGCCTTATCAGTTTGTGCCGCTGGCTCAAAGCTCAACAACTCCCAAAGTTAAAGAGAGAAGTCTTACAGCTCAAGAGAGAATGGGGCCTGTGATAAAACGTTAGCATTGTCTAATTTAGGCTAATGCTTAGCAAATGCTAACAAAGTTTCAGAAATTGCAAACCTATGCATTTAGTTTGATTTTGGTTATTAGTGTTACTTACAAACAAAACAGAGATTTCAAGTCTCCCTCTACAACTGTTAAAAAACTCTGGACTGGTCCTGGGAGAGAATGTGTTAGATACTCAAGGTATGGCTATGAAATAAGACCAGTGTCAAGTCCAGTTAATTTACTAAGTATTATGCAAAAAAGACACAACACTAACCAAATATAATAGTTACATCCAAAACAAAGTAGTAGGTAATGCACAGGTGTGACAGGTTGGTGAGTTGGCTGCATAACAGCCCATCCAGACTTTGAGGCAGTAGCACTAAACCCCTGTGTTACAGGCTCTAACACTTGTATTGTAGTGTTACACTTATCTTCAGCTTTTTGGTGAGACGTGGTTAAACAGGGTAGTTCCAGGAAGAAGAGAGCAATGTTTTTATAAATAAGTAAATTTAATGTTTTACCCTCCACTTACACATACTGTACATGTGCACCAGCTCTTTCAGCTTATAGACACCTGTCTGCTGCAGTGTGGTCAGGTGGTGCTGAGATACCTGGGCCAGCAGGTACAGATCATACCCCTTGTGCTGTCCTTACAGGATTCCAATACTGGATTTATAAATATAGTTGGTATATAAAAATTGAAATATGAAGAAACAGTTATACCTGAAGTTACACACAAAACAATTGTTTAAAAACATGCATTATAAAATCAGCTATAAAACTCAAAATGAACATGAATCAACATAAACATTTACAACAGAATGTCTAAATGACACCCTTTTCTCAAACTGCCTTTACATAACTTATATTCTTTAGAGATTGTTCTTACAGTAAGCATTTTATATTGATATATTTTATATATACACACTTAATTTAAATAAAAATAAATGTCATAGTAAATTCTCATACATCATTTCAAGGCAGGTCCAAACTTTGTAAATCGTACAGTCAGGACAGAGGCTTTTACTTTGTGTTTGAAAGTCACTGTCAGTTGCACATATTGGAGCAGATGGTGAAATGCAAGAGCCAGACTTACACAGGCTGATCATAACTTCATGAGCTGTTCATAAGTTTTTAAAAATCTTGAGTGTGTTCAACAGTGTATTACTGTTTACATTAGTCTAAATGTAGTCAGCAAAGTAAAGCTAAGTCTCAGAAACTATAGAGCTAACTGCAGTTTTCAGAGTCTGAATCCAAGATGATACACAGCAGCAAACTTGAAGGATGAAGTATCTTCAACAGTGAAGTGACGAGGAACAGTCACCAGGTCCTGAAAATAAAATAAACATATAAACATGATTTTATTTCTTACATTAGATCATTTTAATGACAATACAATGATAGATTATCACACACCTCATGTGTTCTTGTTAGAGTATTTAAAACAAGTAATTGCACTATAACAGTAAAACAAACAAAACAAACTAAAGAATGGGAATAAATGCATTACCTTCAGCAGTGACACCTCACACGTTCCCTCATTATTGGAGTAGAGCTTGTCCTGGGACACTCTGCAGCTCCATCAGTGTCTGTGTCACATGCCACACTCTATTAGGCGTTCTGGCCTGGGTGGCTGCAAAAACAAGAGTTTAACAAATGATTTGTTATCTTGATTATATATGAGACCCAAACATCTGGGTCCACAACTCACAAAACTGCACAATCCCTAAAAGATGCTCTGCCTTTGCACAATCAGCCTTTTCATTTTAAACCATCAAACAATGGAATCAGATCCTAGACAGTCTGAAATTCTAAATCTGGTACAAAGCATATCTTTTCTTGTGAGATTATTGTTTTTGTACATGGTGCCTGAGAAATAAAGAATAAACAAAACTAAACATACAAAAGCTTCACAGTATTCAAACTCACATTTGCTTCACCTGCAGATCTGCAGTGACTAGTTCAGGCTGGCACCCAGTTTCTCTGGTCATCTTAGGCCAAACAAAAGATTTGGGTTATTGTTTACATTACAGTATTATATTAATTAATTTTAAAATGTTTATAAAGGATATTAATAACACAAATATTCTCATTACTATTACTGTATATCCTCCGTGAAAGCACTAGTCTTTTAATCTGTGTGTACTGACTCTCTGTTTGGCTGCAGCCTGTGATACACTCAGCAGCTCCTGTTGAGTCAAAACTCACTCAAGTCCAGAGTCATGCTGGGCCCAGGAACTCACGGTGTTCCAGGCCAAGTGCACACTGGCGTCTAATTTCCAACTCAACTGGAAAGCAATGCAGTCCAGCAGTGCTGTTGCAACCAGCAACACTGCAAGTAGCTACATGCTAATATAGCTAGCCTGATGTTTTCAACACCAGCTACTTGGGAAGATGTTTTTATACCAGGGGCGTGAGCCAATGCCAAGGGTGTGGTGGGGTCGTGCCAGGGGCGTGGGTAGAGAGCAATGACTGTAAAAGGGTTGGACAAAGCAAGCCCGCTTCGGTTGGAAGCCTATTAGGAAGTAGGGTAGGCTCCATCAAGCATGACCCCATTGACAACCATTGAAAAATTGGCGCCAATTACTTTGTCACAGTCATCATTCTAACTATGCCATCTTTGTTTGAAAACATTCTTATTATTCCCGTAATCGTTTTATTGATATTTGTCACATAACTCAAGATATTAAGATTAATAACTAACCTATCAGCTGCCTCCGTTCTGCTATGTCAGGTCACGGGGCGTGGTTTGTTGGCACTCCCTCCGCCTTGCTCTCCGGAGAAGAAGCTGCTGGATATTTATGGAGGTACAGAACCGAGACTCGGAGAGAGCTAACCATTTTAAATGAAATTTAAACTTTTTGCTACACCCAAAGATTTTTTTGGGTTATTCTATGTTTTCCGAAGCTTTTTAGCCAATATGTCTTCGTTTTTTGTTAATTAGTTTGTTAGTTGCTGCTGTTCATGAATGGAGATCGCCATTGTTAGCTAAAAGCTAACGCTAGCTGTGTTTGGCTTAATTCAGCTGATTTAAATAACTTTTTCATCATCCAACTGCACTAAATGAACCACACTACAGTTTCTAGGTGAGTACATTTTTGCATGTGTTAAAATACTGTTCAGAATATATACAGTTGGCTAAACTATTGAGCTTTTGTTAGCTGACCCAGGTGGCTGCTAAAGGCCTAACTTAACTACTGCTCCACTGGACCAAACTTGGTTAATAATATGAAGATACGATCATATCTAACCTTAAATTTTGGAAGAAAAGGGCATAATGCTCTTATAGTTTTTTTTAATAGTAAAATAAGGATACATGTCTCTGACTAAATAATTACTGTGTAGTTTGCAAACCTAGTAAAGGCCATAATATAATAATGATAATAAAAGCAATAATTAGAAGTGGGCTTAAAGTACTCTTTTAAAAAATCTGGGTTGTTCCATTTTGGTAAATACATTTGACACATGCCTATTTTATGAAAAAATATCTTGTTCTCTCTCCACAGATTTCCTAAAGGTGATGCTGTCAGGCTGAGGCTGATCAGAAGAAATACTCTTGGTTGTGTTGTGAGCACTTTGAAGAGGATATTCAGACAAAGGTGTGTGTTACATTACATTAAACATTACACCTGCAATGCCCACTAACCTCTGAGACTTTTTACTCTAGAAAACACTTTCCTTACTCTGCAGTCATACATTCCTTAAACATTACTGTAGCTAAAGTGCATGTCTTAGTTATATATTTGTACATTTGTCATCTGTAAATCATGACAGCAGTAGACAGGTAAATGTTTATGTCAGGTTTTAAACATGACAGACATTACCTCTAACCCAGTACAGTTCACATTTACTAAAGTATTACATTTTGGCAAATGTAAGTTCAAATCAAAGTCCACTATTTTCTAAAAACAGTCCTTACACACACAGTAACATACAGTGAGCTGGAGAATAAAAGACCAAGATTAATGTTGTCATTTGTTCTGTGATTAACAGTAAATCTCATGAACAGAGGAGACTGGTCCCAACAGCAAGACTTGTTTTAAACATACGTTTTACTTTGTTCTCTGTCTTTGCAGAGCCCCTCTACAGTTACCTGTCTGCTGCTGCTTCTGTCGGCCCTCCCCCCAGTCCAGTCCAGTCATCGGTCCTCTCTGCTCCTGCACAGCTGACACAGCCCAGCCTCGTCTTCCTCAGCTTCGTCTGACTTCACATCCTGGTCCATCTACAACTTCAGCTTCTTTTAAATAAACTTAAACTCAATCAAATCTCTATTCATTTATGTGCTTCTAGGTTGAAGGCATATATATATATAAACTGTAATTTAAGCTCTTAAATCTGAATTATACACTTTCTATTTAAGTGAGTTAAACCTTTAATTAACATAAAAGTAGATGAAAGCAAACCAACATAACTTTAAATCATTTATTTATCACTCTAGTGTTATTTTAGCATGCCATAAGCAATAGGAGTTATTGTGGAAAAGAATAGGAAATCATAAAACACATTTTTTTGTTTCTTTTTAAAATGGAGAATAATAAAGTAGTGGTGCAAAGATGGAAGAGTTTCTTGAACTTTCAGGTTGCTCCTGAGGTCTTTGACCTGCAGCTGTAAGGAAACTGAAAAACAAAATCAAAACTGGTTTAACACATATTTACTACATCTCAAAAATACAGCACTTGCTTCTTTGACTACAATTTCTAAATAACCAGTTTCTTAAAAGGCTATGCAAAGTGCCTATTTTTATGTATTTATTAGAATAAGTTAAAGAAAATTATTAACCAAAGATTCTAAGATTTCCTACAGAAAATATAATTCTAAATGATCAACTTTATATATCTTTACAACATACAGTTTATAATTACGAAGATATCTATTAATAATATAGCAGTTTAGTACTATTGTAGATGTGTTTTTGAACAGTCTTGACAAAGATGACAAACAGTGATAAGTTAAGTAGGTGAATATATAAAAAAAAAACGTAGATATTGGTGTAAAAGTGAAATTTACCTGAATTAGAGCAGCAACCAGAGGGCGCCGGTAACACAGGGATGGTGAACGAGCAGCGATGCTAAGTTTAGCTCAGGTCTCTGTCGGAGCTTCACGGCTGTCTGTTCCATTGACATAATATACGTAGACGCCTCATGACGTGCTGGAGCGTGATCGAGCGTCGCCGCCATATTGGGTGGGTCTCTCCACTCAACGCTAGCACCAGAGTCAATCGGAGTCAACGGAGAGCAAGCAATTATGCCCGTATTTTGTGCAGCTTACGGTTGCAATAACTGACGCAGTATTGATACCAGATTGCTATAAGACGGGAGGGTTTTGTTGTGACTGAGTTGACAAAGCTCTGCAGTGAACACTTCAAGCCTGATGATTTTGACAGGACGAGTCAGATTGTCAGGCTTAGAGATGGTGCGACCCCCATCTGTCTTCAACTTCCCATGTCATCTCCAAAAGTAGGTGTATTTTACTCTACATGCTAACAGAGATGTCTATGATTCATATGTAAAGCAAAAACTGTAAAACCGTTAGATATTCCTGCATGTATTAGTGATGTATTGTGTATTAAAATACACTGTGGGATACTAAAACCTTTTCAAGTGTTTTTAATGAAGTTGTTTTTAAGTATTATGTTTATTATATTTTAGCCTGTAGTGACAAGGAATACACAAACTTCAAGGAAAGCTGAAGAGAGCCTACCAGTGGACCTTTCTCAGCATTTTCCTGAAAGTGAACCTCAGCCCAATGATGTGAGTATTTGTAGGCTATTTGATATGTCCCATACAGCTGTGAGCATCATGGCTGTGGTCATATCAAAATATCTCCTTGCTTTCTGCAACTCTTTTCAGAAATACTCATACACTTATATGTGAATGAGTATATGTTATAAATAAATAAATACACACGTGAACAAATACACACCTTCTTTCACTCACATTCTCTCATACACGCACCCTTTCTCTCTTTCCCATACTCATGATGCTGGCAGTGATATTACAGATAAGAAATGTGTGCCTGCACATATGCACCAAACAACTGTGAGTGGTATGATATGAACTAGTGATGAGTCGTTCATGAACGATTCGTTCTTTTTGAACGAGTCTTTAATATGACTCGGGAACAACTAGTCATCTCAGAGAGCGCGAGTCGTTCATTTTGTAGTTAGACCTGCGCATGCGCATTGCACCACATCTCATACAGGAAACAGAGCTGAGCTTCTGGTCTGAGTCTGAGTCTGAGTCTGAACGACTGAGTCTGGTCTGAGTCTGAACGACTCAGAGACTCGGGAGATGAACAGTTCCTTTCTGTTTCCGGTAACTGCATACTCTTCTCTATGGGGCTGGGACTTGGTGAACGAACAAACGACTCGGGAGATGAATGAGTCCTTTCTGTTTCCGGACGGACGGATGTATTAGCTACAGCTATCATGTAGCTGTAGCTAATACATCCGCTGTCACGCCCAGACCAGACATGTTGACGGAATTAATGCTAAGCTAAATATGAAGTGACAAAGGAAAAAAACTATTTGGATTAAGAGGCGAGTTGAACTCTCTGCCTGAAGTAAGCTGCAATGAATTTATAATTTATTTTTCAAAGTTTGGCCATGAATGCATTAGCTTATAGTTATTATAGTTTTTATTCCAAAAGTACTAAATGTATTATAAATTGTAATATGTAACATTTTAATTAGATTCTGCTGAAATGAACGAAATGACTTGAAAAAGATTCGCTCATTTTGCTGAACGAGACTTAAAGAACTGAGTCAGTAAAATGATCCGAACTTCCCATCACTAATATGAACATCACTGAAAATATTTTCATCCTTCTTTCTACTAGGACCACTCCTATGCATTGCCCAATTCTCCTACTGCCTAAAGGCCAGACTCAGTGAAGCTTTGGCTACAGTGGAGAGTCTAGAGCGGGAGAAATACAAAGACCTGAGAACGGAGAGCAAAGAAAACTGTAAAGAGTCTTCTGGAAGATCTGAAGGAAAAGAACCTTATAAATGAGGAGTTGAATGAAAGGCTTGGCTTCCACTCTGGTAAAAATAAATTGATAATACCACCTTGAATTGTATATTGTTTACACTCTTAGTCCGACTTTACAAAAGGTATTATTTCAAGGGAACTTTCTAACTAGTCTGTCTAACTAGTTTAACTGAATTTCAGATCTTCAGGTAGACCTCTTTTCAAAGCGGGGCCATGAATACACCAAAGACCAGAGAGAGTTTGCCCTCACACTCCACCTCCATGGTCCGAAAGCCTACAGTTACCTGAGGGATTCTCTGCATCTTCCCTGCCACATCCACATACATTGCAACGGTGTAGTACATGTTTTTATTACACTTTTTAATGTGTGTGTGTGTGTGAGAGAGAGAAATACATTCAAATGAACAATCAAACTTGTTTCTTTATTAAAGTATAAAATTCATTCATTTATACATTTATCAATATGCCATAGTCTACCATATGTCTTAGTTAAACCTCGTAATACAAAGTATTTCTACATGAAAGCAGAATGTTTCAATGTGTGACAGCGTCCTGTATCATAGCTAAGTCTCTGCCGTTGTAACAAACCAAACCGTGTGAAAATCAAAAACTCGGGAGTTATGATCATTGTAGTTGAGGAATACACCTTCCTCAGTAGAAATAAATGCGGGGCGGAGCATTGGAGACCCATCCAAGATGGCGCGGCGGCTGATACGTCCGCTCCAATAGGCAGCGTCAGTCTATGAGGCGTCTATGTATATTATGTCTACGGTCTGCAGAAGCGAGCACGTGGTCAACGAACAAGCGAGCTTCTGATTGGCTCACTGGTTACCATGCAAACGAGCACTCAACTCAGTCCATATGCCCAAATTGGGACTTCTGGCTCCATAAAATCAACATGGCGACCACCCTAACGGCTAAAAATGGCGACTGAAATAGCGTCAATCTCGAGGTTCGTAACGCTATGGGTGACGTCACACTCCCTATGTCCAGCCCTTTTACAGTCATTGGTAGAGAGCCGTTAGTCGAGCCAGTATACGTCACACTAGGAAAGAATCTTCAATCTAAAAATTAAACTGCAGTAACTACCGTTCAACCTGAGGAGGGCAGCACTTAGACGGTTTTACACCATAAAATGCAAAATTAATATACTTTATACTCAAATGTCAAAACTTTTACTCAGATCAGTGAACAGCACTAATAAGGCCCCATTCTTACAGATCATTAACTAAAAAAAGTTGGTTTAGGGTTTAGTTACTCTTTAATTGAAATTAAAGGCAAGAATGTTTCTGTAACATGCTATGTCCAGGAAAAAAGACTTTATCCACGTCTGCCTGAAGCAACTCCAATCTTATGAAGCACCTCACATCAACACATGCTAACACGACACTTGTTGCTGCTGCTAACCCCAAAGGCAGCTAGCGTGAGTTCCACTGAAGGAGACAGAGCCACTGTTAAAACAAGCAACTCTTGATTTTACGTGTCAGCAACAACCACTGATTTAGTTGTTAGATGAGAGGAGTATTTTAGAATAGATTAATGTATTATTCATTTTCTTTGAGAATGAACATCATGCTAATCTACAGAGAGAGTTGGATTGTGTTTTGTTTATTGTGCAATAATTTACAGGTACAGAGATTTGCACTACTTAATGGCCAGGTCTCCCTTTGTTTCATTTTACACAAGTAAATCTGTGTGACTTAATTTTGCCATTGATTTTTATTTTCAATATTTATTTTTTATATGTTTATATTTCTATGCATATCATATGGCAGACTGCAATCTATTGAGTTCAAATAAATACCAAATGTTCTAAAATACTATATATAGTGTTTTTATTCTTCAATCAGTTAATTTAAACATCTTTGATATTTAAGCTGTTATAGAACGTAATACCCTTATAGAACATAAAAAATAACTTCAGTTACTTTGCTGAGTAACTGAGTTACTTTTACAATGTGGTAACTGAGTTACTAACTCAATTACTTTTGGGAGAAGTAATTTGTAACTGTAATTAATTACTTTTTGAAGTAAGATGACCAACACTGCCTTTAGCAGTGGACACCTCACACCGTTTCTTCATTATTGGTTCAGAGGTAGTCCTGGGACACTTTGGCAGCTCCATCAGTGTCTGTGTCACATGATACACTCCTATTAGGCGTTTTAGCCTGGGTGGCTGCAAAAAATAGTTTAACAAATGATTTGTTGTCTTGAGTATATGATGAGACCCAAACATCTCGGTCCACAACACACACTCTTCTGTGTCAACAGAGCAGCGCTGAAGGGTGCGCTTGCGCCACGACAGACCATTAAAAACAGAAATCATCTAGCGGGGCCAGAAATAATTGCTCTGCAGGCCACATCTGGCCCGTGGGCCTTGTGTTTGACACACGTGGTTTAATTTAATGGCTGTGGACAGCTTGTGGTGGAAGCTAATACAAAGGCTAGTGAGTGTTTTTACAAAAAGGGCCTGACTGAGAAATAATAATTTCTCAATCTTTTCTAGCATTAAATCAATATATTTTCACTTGCTTTTAAAAATCTAACAGAATAAGGCTTTATGATTTGCAGTTAAAGCAACACTATGTAATATGTTTTTCTTAAAACTTATTTGAGTTCTTCTTTTATTAATACTGCAGCAGCCTGCTCACACTTTATAGAAAACAACCTAGTTTTAATTCAGGTTTTAGGTGTATTCATATAAACTGCATTAATATGATCCAATACAACTCATTCTGAAGCCATTTCCATAGCAACCTGGTTGTTGGGCAACAGATTATTCTAGACCCTGAATAATTCTGGATCTAGAGGCACTTTAGATTAACTCTTGAGCCGAATAGGCAGCAGAAAACACACACACACAGAAAACACAAGAAAACCGACATGTTTTCGTCGTTATTTGCAGCAGACAAGCGTCCAATGAACGGTGAGTACCCACTGCACAAGGACTGAGAGTTTAGCCACTGAAATAATAATATTTAACTGAAACAACACACCTGATGTGATCTGGCATCAGTCAAAATGACTTTTTTTTTCTTATTTCAGGCAGATTTCTGTTAATTGTAGCTTTCAGTAGTTTTTCCATTTAGTTTTAAAGCCTGTTAATACAATACTGAGTTTATACAAAAGAGTTCAAAAAGTTTTTAGCCAACATTTGTTGCTCTTGCGTTGAAATCCAAGGTTAAAAATCAAAAATGAGTAGTTTCCTTAAATAATGTGTCTTTTCTCTGCCTCGACTCTAGCTCAACGCAGAAGCCCTCGCCTGCAGGAGTCCTGTCTTTACAACACTAATGGGACTCTTGTTATTTCCAACGAGAAACTCTTTAACAGGTAAATCTTAGTTTGTGTTCAGGAACATTTAGTTTATATTCCAAGTTTGTTTTACTCATAGCACCTGTCCTTTTGTTGTCTTTAAAAGTCAAAGGTTTCACTGCGAGCCGAGTTTACACAGCGCTCACGGGACACATGAGGAGCTACAGAACAGCTCTGGGGCGTCAACGTGTCGCTCACACAATGTTTGGAAACGGTCCGGCTCCACGACATTTCTCTCAGTGTTGTTGCTCGTGCTGTTCCTGGCTTTCTGTGAGTATTATCTGTTAACTGGTTAACTCATTATTGACAAATGCCTGACCTGTGTTTTAACTCCGTTTAGGCTACACTGTGACAGAGCTGCCGGAAAACGAGGCCAGGAATTCATAAGAGGCTGTTGGCGACTGAAGCAGACAAGATGCCAAATTTTGCATCTTTAGATTCAGGTATGGTTTTTATTTCACAAACATGTTTTTTTCTAAACGTGTGTAAGTAGGGTTAATAAGCTGAGATTAATAATGTGTTGCTTGTATTTAGTTGCAGATGTCATAGAGATGGGGCGTCGGTCGACAAAAACATTTGGAGAGAGTGGATATTTTTTGAGATGCTTGTGTCGCTGTTGTTCCCAAAACAAATGACTGTGATGCAGGTAGGACGTGTTCACAGTTTAAAGAACAAGAGTTGTACTTCATGTGTTTGTAAAACTTTAAATTATCATTATCTGTAACTGGAATGTGAAAAACAAACTCACAATTGACCTATCACTAAGTTCCTCCCACTTTTTTACTCGACTCAAACTGTCATATTGACTTTCATATTGCAAGTAACATGCAGATAGTCAGTCTGTAACTGTGTTTGTTTTAATTCTGTTGAACTGAAATCTCTGTGAAGGTTCTCAGTCGTCCAGGTCATGTTGAAGAAAAGGTTAAAGTAAAGGCTAGACTAGGTTTTTAAGGTGAAAACCCAGTGACTTTTTCAATTCTGGGATTGAATTATTCAGGTGCCTTTAACCTTTTCTTCTTTTGCAAAATAATGTTAAACAGGCAATAATTTCAATTTAAAACATTTATTGTGATGAAATAGAAATTGAGATGATACTTTTGGAAGATTACCTGAACAATTGTGAAACATTAATGTGACTTCAGTTTGTTCTTAAACCAAACCTGATTTTGTTTTGTCATTTCTTTAGCGTCAGTCTCCTCTTGTCCCGGGACACTGCTGGCCTTTTGTTGCTGATTGGGGACATTTACATGTCCCACTGTCCTCCTCCGTCCACATCAGTCATGTGACTATTGGCCACATTTCAAAAGGGCAGTCCTTCTCTGGAGACATCTCCAGCGCACCGAGGGAGTTTTCAGTTTATGTGAGTTATCTTTGTGTTGAATTTCACAGATTAGTCCAGTTTCCATTAAATATAAAGTGCTTTTTATTATGTCCCATAATCTGTTTGTGGAAACACAGTGATTTAAAACAGTTTTTCTTCTCTTTTAGGGCATAAAAACACTGGGCAGGAGAAGTGAAGATAAGCTTCTGGGGAAGTTTATTTATGACGAGAACGGCCCGTGCTTTCAGACCTTCGCTCTGCCGGATCAGGACCAGAACCAGGACATCTACAAACACGTCAGGCTGCAGGTCGAAAGTAACTGGGGTAACATAGAGTACACCTGCCTCTATAATTTCAGGGTGCACGGGAAGCTCCCCATCCACTCTGACAACATCATCCACTAGAGGCAGGTGTACGTCCCGGACTGGACAAGACCAGGACTGAACCAGGACTGACCCGGGACTCAATTAGGCCTTAAGTGCAGGGTTTAGAAACAAATGGGCCTAGACTTCACAGGGGACTTCTTCTTAGAGGACAGCTTTGAGACAGACGACGGGACATTTCTGAAGTAGAGCTGTGGTGGTTGTGGACAGTTGGTGCACTCTCTCTGTGCTGCTCTTGTAATGACCTCTATCCAGCAGCAGAGAGACTTAGTGTTGGAAAGAGTCACTATGAACTTCCAAGTCCAACCTGAACTGGTAATTGCTTTTTCAGGTTGGGTTCTTATGTTTGAAGTGTCTCCTTCTTTCACTAAATGAACCGCTCCACTGTCTGTCGACTCAGGAGCTCATCACAAGAGCAGCACAGTTCACATCTAAAGCTACACTACGACTCTCCACAACCACCACCTACAGTTCTGCTCCAAAAAGGTACCTTTAGATTATCGTCTCAAAGCTGTCCTCGAAGATGTCCCTGTGTAGGTCAGTCCTATTGGTTATGTTTCCAAATCCTGCACAAATTAAGGCCTGATGTAGATGACTATAGGGTGACCAAATCATATTTAATGGATCTCCATTTAATGGATTTTCCTTCTGCATTTCAGCAGGAGAAACACCCTCCCATAACCCTGTACATTTCTCTCCTTTAACCCTGTGATCACCTTTGACCCCAGTCAAAGGTATCGAGATAAATGGACACCAGACGATTCAGTCCTGCACAATTTAAATAAACTTCAACTTAAACTTACACTTAAAGTCTATGTTTTTTTTTATATATATATATATATATATATATATATATATATATATTTTTTTATTTTATTTTTTTACTTGGAGTATGTTTAATTTAATTTCTATTCACAAGTTGTCCCTAGGTTTTTAAAAATGAGACAATGATTAATCTAAAATGATAAATAAAATCCACTGATTCCTGATGGACAAGCATTAGCCTCTTAGTAATTACCAATTTTCATTCCATTCAAATATTAATTCAAATATTGTTTTTTCTTTTTTAGGCGGAAATATTTTTGGGGTTATTTTGTGGAGGGTTAAGTGTCTTGCCCAAGGACACAACGACGGTATGAACTGTGGTGAGAGCGTGAATCAAACCACCAACCTTCCGGTTATAGGACGACAGCTCTAGATAGCCACTAGATAGGCTATGTCTGCAGAGAGTTCCCTTCAGGCTCAGGTGAAGAAGAGACCAGACGATCCAATGGAGAAGATGCAACATTTGCCTAATTTATAGTCCTTTTTCCAAACATAAACTAAATGTTACTGTATTAAAGGCCATTGACTCATTTTGATCTGTAATGTTTTTTGTTTGTAGAAAAAGCACCAACCAAATAAACTTGCAATTACATTTCTATAAACACGTAAGCCCGCCCCCAAAATATACGAGAGACAACCCACAACGTAATCTTTTTATTTGTGTTTTTCTCTTGCTTCCTTTATATTAAACAAAAAATATATAATTGTACATATTTATATATATATATATATGTATATATATAAATAAACAAATTAAAAAATATGCACACAATAAAAAGCCATCTCTTGAGGTATGCACAGTGCGTACAGCCATACAGCTGCAGGTGTCACTGAGGATGTTTACAATCCAATTTATTAGATGGCACTGTTGAGAAAAACAAGGGCTCTGAGAGTGCGGGTCTGACAGAACAAAAAAATATTTGTATTAAATATTTTATATTCAACACCACAGCCACATCTGCACCTCCTCAGTTTTAGATCCACTCTTTACAGTTTGTTCTGAAACCAGTGAAAACTATTGCTCATAGCTTTAGGAAAGGTTGTTCCTTTGGAGCATGTCGTAGAGAATCAGTTGTTCACTGCAGAATATTGAAGGAAAAGGAAAATTATATGCAGTGTTTAATCATCGATAAAATATTAGTAAATGCTTGGTTTGCCCAGCCCTGGTCTAGAGCAATGACATGTGCAAAATGCACAGGTCAGCCTCTCCTGCAGAGTTCCACCTGAGGACACAGAGATATTCAGAAAATAAACCTGGTGCATAACTGTGAGAGCCTTTTCACATAAACACTGTATTATCACAGTAACTCTAATGAAACCAGTCGGAATAGTGTGTCTACAGACAAGGAAAAAAAAGGTTGAGGTAAAAGCATCTGGACTCGGTTTTCAAGGTGAAGACGTTTCGTCTCTAATTCCAAGATACTTTATCAATTCTGAGATCAACTGGTAGGAGAGCTGAGCTTATATCTCTAGAGGGAGGAGTTTCCCCTGAAACCAAACCTGATGGACCAGGTTGTTCTGGTCTCATGGTCGTTGGCTCTGAAAGGGAGGTGTAACTCCTGATGTGAGAGTCGTTAAGGCTCAGGAGAGTCGTTAGTGACACTGCTCCATTCAGGTGTTGTGTTTGTTATTCTAGGGTGCAACTCTTTTGTTTTAGGTTTCAACACACTGTTATAATACTAGGCAACATGAATCTGAGGCCACCTCCTCTGTTCAAACGCTTTTCCATTTTCAAAATGGCTTCCTTCACCCCTCTCACACACACACACCTCCAATAATTGGCCAACAGTGTGAGGAACAGTCACGGCCTGAAAGAGAAAGTGAGTCAACCTGATACTACTACAGCTTCATGGGAGTGGGCTTCACTACAGCCGCATATCTCTACAAGGAGCATTGTGATTATTGATTTGTGTTGGAGTAAAACACAGTTTGAGTAAAATTGCTAGCATCTTATGAAATTCCAAAAGGGATGAACAACAAAGGCATTTTAACATGATTTTCTACATGCATCTACAATTATCAGCAACAGACTGTTTTATGGTCTTAGAAGACGTGTTATGAAAATGTACCACTAGATGGGGACATTGATTTATGTTTGTTATGGAGCAGAATCAGAACTCCATACAATGCTTGTAGTATTTGTCCCTGCAATTATATACTGTACATACAGTGGAAAGAAAAATGTTGGTCAACCTTTTGGAATATTATGGTTTTCTAAATAAATTTGTCTTGAAATGTGATCTGATCACAGTCAAGGGTATTGACAAACATAATGTGTCTAAAAATAATTACACAAAAAGATTCTGATCTTTCATGTCTTTATTGAACACACTCATTCAATATTCAAAATGGCAGTGAAAAAAGTAAGTGAACCCTTAGAAATAATAACTGGCCCTTGGCAGCATTATTATTATTAGATTTGTTTATTTCTTTAGGACAGCGTACAGTCTACATTAAGCCGGAGCAGAGATGCTTGTACCAGATTATAGCTTAACAGCTAATTTCCATAATAACCTCAACCTCAACCACAACCAGGCGCTTCCTGTAGCTGTGGATCAGACATGCACATTGTTGAGGAGGAATTCTAGCCCATTCTTCCTGCAGAATGGCTTTAGCTCTGTCATATTCTTTGGACGTCTCATGTGTGTGACCCTCTTCAAGTCAGTCCATAGCATCTCTATTGGGTTGAGGTCTGACTTAGCCATTCCAAAAAAATTTTTCTGAAGCCATTCTGTTTTGGACTTGCTCCGGTGTGCACCTTCTACAGGATTTCTTGATAGCAAACACTTCAGCTATCTGGCGGTGGTTAGCACAGAAGCACATTGTTTACCCTCCTGTCTACTTCTCCAAACTGACTGGTATTACATTAACTGTACAAAACGTTACTTACAGAACCCATTTACAAAATACTATACTATATGTTAAGAGAGTTCTTTAAGAAATTCTTTAAGATAGGTATTCTGCAGAATTCTGGGTGTGTGAAAAAGATTTAAGTGTGGTTGTGATCAGGGCCGGATTGGGACTCATTTTCAGCCCTGGAGTTTCATGCCTTAGACCGGCCCACTTTAGTTCCCGACTGACTATATTAAAATAATAAAATGAAAACCTAAGAATATAAGTCTGCAATAGGCACATTGTTTTCTACAGTATTTTTGTCTTGTTTCCAGTCCAATGGGGTAAGAAAAATAATTGTTTTAGTTTTAGCTTTTAAGCAACAACAAAAAATCACTTAATTTTTAGTTGTTTTTTTTTTTTCTCCAGAAAACAAGACATACTTTCTCATGCCATTTCACTTGTAAATGTATCTTGAATTAAGAATATTTAGATATTTGAACTGGAAACAAGTAAGAAAATGATTTTCATTGAGCAGGGCTCTTCATTACTATTATTTCTTCTGAATGACAATCCTACCTGCTCATTCTGGTGTGTTGGGCTCATGACTGGTGCTTGGGGACGTTCCTGGGCCTCGCTCTTCACTGTTGGCAGCAAACGGTACTAGAGGCGGCTGCTGCTGAAGAGCTACAAGAAAAACTTTGATACATGAACGGTGGTTTACATACGACGTTGTTTTGCACGGTCGCTAGCATCTCGCACTGCTCCTAACTACCTACGTTAGCTTACTTACCCGCCTCGTCGTCTTTGTTTGTTTTGTTGAGAAAATATGTGCTCAGCTTTGAACATTTGGCCGCGTCAGTTTCCAAAGCTTTTTTTATTTATTTATTCTGGCCTTTTCATCGCCGCCTTTGCGCTTTCTGTTATATGTGACTTTTTTTTATTATTTTGAGCAACTTGCAAATGGGGCCGTGTCAGGGGGCGGGGCCAGGGGGTCAAAACGTCATCATTGTCTTGCAGGCTGCACTCTGCGAGAAAATATTAAATAAAAGAGTGAGACTGCGGTAAAATAATAAATTAAAAGAGTGCGGCTGCGGTAAAGTAATAATAATAATGATTAAAAATATATATTTCAACCCAGTCCCATGACAACAACGGCCCTCGCGGCCAAACAAACGTACCGGCCCACCGGGAATTTTCCCGGTGCTCCCGATTAGCCAATCTGGGCCTGGTTGTGATTGAAAACTATGCATGTTGTCATAAACATAAGTTGAGGGTCTAAAGTCATAGTAAGTTCTGTGCCAGTCTATCTGCTCAACTGTATTGGATGTATTTTATATGATTGTGAAGTAAACCCATATCTGATCACATTTTTGATGAATTACTGATTTGAATGATCAGCTCGTCTGAGATATTGTTAATATTCATGTACTTGCAGTGCACAATGGATTCAGTAGCAATAATTCACACCCCACAGACTAACTGCAGATGATTGATTGCCCTCAGTGCTCGACCACAACCTACACCGATCTGGTTTAAATTGCACCAACTTGAAAAAGCTATGATAAACTTAAAACATTTAACCTATTATAAAAAAAAACATCACCTGACAACACCATAATGTAGCTGATGTGTTTCCTGATTAGACCAATGGACATTAGCAACAAAAGTAGACCCCTCTAAATCTTCCTCACCCCTCTTCACATCTCTCCAGACCTGTGGGCACCAGTACCTTCTCCCGGCCAGATTCACCTCCACTTTTATCTCCACCACCCCAATCACCCCTCTCCTCCCTCAGACCTTCTAACCCCCACTTCCCGCTGCAGTTTGCCTACTGGCCTAACATAGGGGTGGATGAGGCTGTCACCTGCTGCACCGGGCGCTAACTCACTTGGAGACCGCCAGGAGCACTGTGAGAGTCATGTTTTTTTACTTCTCCAGTGCTTTCAACACCATCCCGCTGGCGCTGCTGCGAGAGAAGTTGGAGGGGGTGGGGGTGGACGGACACTGGCTACATGGACCATTGAGTATCTCAAAAACAGGCCACAGTACGTGAGGCTGCGCAACTGTGAGTCTGAGGTGGTAGTCTGCAGCACTGGGGTCCCTCAGGAACAGTACTCTCACGGTTACTCTTCACACTACACTTTGGACTTCACCTACAACACCAGCTGTATCACTTCCAGAAGTTCTCTGATGGCAGCTCCTTCAGCAGCAGACTAAGACACCCTCAGAGCAGGAAAGAGCGCTACCACAGGCGCCTCGCTGGTGTGTTTGCTTTGTGTCTCACGGCATTCCTTAGGGCTGGATTTACAAAACAGAACTTCTAAGATAAGTGTCATTTTTACCTGTTGAATTACTTGTGTCTCTAGTTCTAGTTCTGTTATTTACTCTTTGTATTTTCAAACCAAAGTAGCACGCTCTCAAATAAAGATTTTTTTCCAGACTTTTTGTTGCTGTTCAAGGTAATTTCCCCTCTGTGGGATCATTAAAATCCTATCTTATCTTAAAACGGGGAAAAATTTGCCACGAGAAGCGGATGGATGAATAGATCATAAATGATAGTACAAACAGAATAAACCTTGCAGCATTCAATTGTGGATCTACTCAAGTACAGTAACAAAGTACATTTACTTAAGTACTTTACACCTCTGGAAAATGATGCAACAAAACTGGAACTCTTCTGATAATTTATAACATACTAACATTCAGAGGTGTAAAGTAGCCTACTTAAGTAAATGTACTTCATTACTGTACTTAAGTATTTTTTGGCTACTTTGTACTTGTACTGAGTAATATACAAAAATATAAGCAACTTTTACACTACATTTTGATTGAATACTTGTACTCTTTACTCCACTACATTTGAACTGACACTTAGCGTTACTCGCTACATTGTGTTTGTGCACGTCAAGTCGACTTTGTCTGCTGTGGCAAAAAAGCTGTTAGGGGCAACAAACAGAAAAAGAAAGAGGAAAAAGGAGATGGCGTGTAGGATTTAAAGTGTAACGTCTGTGTTTGGAGGCTTGCAATATTCATGTTAACAGACTAGCTAGCGTTTGCTAACACTGGAAATATAGCAGCCAAATGGGGTTTAAATTAATGCTAGCTTAATGTGCAAAACCGAAGTTACTGAGCTGAAAACAATAAATTACAATCATTTGGAAAACAATTAATGCAATATCTCTGGTTTACCAAGATATCATGCAAAGATTTGCTCCAAACTTGAGGCTTAATGTTAACAGACTGGTTAGTGTTTGCTAACTTTATTAATTAAGTTAATGTTGCTACAGGCTACATTTAGATTTTGGTTAAACCTTATGGTACCAATCCTATGCATGACATATCTCAATTTTATTAAGGTAAAATACTGGTAAATATAAGGTAGCATGCACAATAAATGACTAGAAGCTGAAAAACACAACTTATGCAATAAGTCTGGTTTACCATGGAATCATTAATAGATTTTGTTTAAAGTGTAACTAAACCCCTGGTCAGAGCCTAACTCCAAACACTCACAAAAACAGAGGGAATAAACTGAGGCGGAGCTCAGCGGGGGCGTGAACCTGAGACCCGCAGTGACGGATTGATTGACAGCAGCTGTCAGACTCGCAAAGATGGACTTGAAGGAAGCGAGTAGCTTTGCTACGGAGTGGTCCTTCGAAGTGGAGGACTTTTCTGTGCAAGTCCAGTTAACTTAATAAGTATTATGCAAAAAGACACAACTCTAAGCAAATAAAATATTTACATCCCAACAAAGTAGTAATAAACACTGTTTCTCATGTTGTAGGTAATGCACAGGTGTGACAGGTTGGTGAGTTGGCTGCATAACAGTCCATCCAGACTTTGAGGCAGTAGCACTAAACCCCTGTGTTACAGGCTCTAACACTTGTATTGTAGTGTTAAACTTATCTTCAGCTTTTTGGTGAGACGTGGTTAAACAGGGTAGTTCCAGGAAGAAGAGAGCAATGTTTTTATGAATAAGTGAATTACATTTTTGACCCTCCACTTACACATACTGTACATGTGCACCAGCTCTTTCAGCGGTTATAGACACTTCTGCTGCAGTTTGGTCAGGTGGTGCTGGAGATACCTGGGCCAGCAGGTACAGATCATACCTCCTTGTGCTGTCCTTACAGAGGATTCCAATACTGGATTTATAAATATAATTGGGATATAAAAAATTGAAATACGAAGAAACATTTATACCTGAAGTTACACACAAAACAATTGTTTAAAAACGTGTTATAAAATCAGCTATAAAACTCAAAATAAACATGAATCAACATAAGAAACATTAAGAATCTTGAGTGTGTTCAACAGTGTATTAGTGTTTACCACATTTAGTCTGAATGTAGTCAGCAAAGTAAAGCTAAGGTTTACTGCTAATTGCAGTTTTCAGAGACTGAATCTAAGATGATAGACAGCAGCAAACTTGAAGGATGAAGCATCTTCAACAGTGAAGTGACGCAGGAACAGCAACCAGGTCCTGAAAATAACATAAACATATAAACATGATTTTATTTCTTAAATTAGACCATTTTAGCGACAATAAAATGATAGATTATCACACACCTCATGTGTTCTTGTTAGAGTATTTAAAACAAGTAATTGCACTATAACAGTAAAAAAAACAAAAACTAAAGAATGGGAATAAATGCATTACATTCAGCCAGTGTTGGAAATAACGGCGTTAGAGTATTACGGCGGCGTTACTAACAGCGTTAGTTTTTCAGTAACGGATAAATCTAATTAATTACTTTTCCCATCGTTGTAACGCCGTTATTTTTACTGAGAATCTAAAGTGTTGCGTTACTACAATTTGGTTTAATAAAGCGCGAGATGTCATGCTTTGGCTACACATCAGCTGCTGCTGGAGAGAGCAGCGGTGGGGATAATGACACTGTTGCAAAATGCGAGTAAATTTGTGTGACTTAATTTTGCCATTGATTTTTATTTTCAATATTTAAATTTTTATATGTTTATATTTCTATGCATATCATATGGCAGACTGCAATCTATTGAGTTCAAATAAATACCAAATGTTCTAAAATACTATATATAGTGTTTTTATTCTTCAGTGCTTCAACACCATCTCCGCTGGCTGCTGCAAGAGAAGCTGGAGGGGTGTGGACGGACACTTGCTACATGGACCATTGACTATCTCAACAACAGGCCACAGTACGTGAGGCTGCGCAACTGTGAGTCTGAGGTGGTAGTCTGCAGCACTGGGGTCCTCAGGAACAGTACTCTCACGGTTACTCTTCACACTACACTTTGGACTTCACCTACAACACCAGCTGTATCACTTACAGAAGTTCTCTAATGACTGTGTGTGTTTGAGGGGAACTGCCTGGAGTACAGGTCGGTCATCATGGACTTTGTCGACTGTTGTAGGCTCAACCACCTGCAGCTAAAACCAGCAAGACCAAGCATGTCTACATCAACATTAGGAGAAGGAGACCCCTCACACACCGGTGAACATCAAGGGCTCAGACAGATGGTGGACAGTTTCAAGTACTGAACAATAATCTGGACTGGTCCTACAACGCCATGTACAAGGAAGGCCAGGAGGAGACTGAGGGCCTACTCACACTAGCCAGTGTGAGTGTGCAAGCCGCTGGTGAGAACTTTTTATGACTCTGTGGTAGCCTCCGCTATCCACCACGCTGTGGTCTGCTGGGGATGATAGCACAGATTGGGACAGGAACAGACTCAACTAGTAGGTCAGGAGGGCCAGCTCTGTCCTGGGCTTCCCGCTGGATACAATCGAGGAGGTGGAGGATGTTGGCCAAGCTGACATCCATCAGAGTCAATTGCTCTCACCCCCTGCAGTGGAGACTGTGGAGGCTCTGAGCAGCTCCTTCAGCAGCAGACTAAGACACCCTCAGAGCAGGAAAGAGCGCTACCACAGGCGCCTCGCTGGTGTGTTTGCGTTTGTGTTTGTGTCTCACGGCATTCCTTAGGGCTGGATTTACAAAACAGAACTTCTAAGATAAGTGTCATTTTTACCTGTTGAATTACTTGTGTCTGTAGTTCTAGTTCTGTTATTTAGTCTTTTGTATTTTCAAACCAAAGTAGCACGCTCTCAAATAAAGATTTTTTTCCAGACTTTTTGTTGCTGTTCAAGTTAATTTCCCCTCTGTGGGATCATTAAAATCCTATCTTATCTTAAAACGGGGAAAAATTTGCCACGAGAAGCAGCACGCGGATGGATGAATAGATTAAACTGCCCTCAGAGTGTGTTATAAAGTATGACAACTGTACCTAGTACCTTCAATGTAGTACCTAGGGCTGTTAACACTTTTCAGTTACATTCAATACATCTAAGGTATAAACTACTATTTTAATATTTATAAATCTGGGCTTAAAAAAATTGTCAATGTAAACATATGTACATAGCTTATGTTAAAACATAATCTTTTTTTAGTCACTTAGTCTAAGAGAAATTATTATGTTTATGACCATGATCTTTGTTTATGTGAAGCCCTGTTGTTATCTACCCTAACCTGCAGTTGATATTGTAACACTATATGTACAGTACAAGTTTGGTAACCTTTTAAGGTCATACTAACACCTAATGTGTTTTTGTATTTTTGTTTAAGTTTCCCTCTAGGTCAGGGTTTTTCAAACTTTTTGTGTGTGTGGACCACTATTTGTAATCAAAACATTTTGCGGACCACCTCATAACACACATAATAAAATGTCTACACACAGTCGCATCTGAATTAATCCGCACTCTAAATAGGCTTACTAGCACTACTATAACTAGTCATCACATCAGTGTGCAACAGGCTTGTTAAAAGAAAGGTTACTGCACACAATGGCTGCCTCTTTTCTCTTCAGAGAACCTGTTGCTATCCACGATCCATAACGACACTGAACTTGAACGCCACGGCCAACACCACTGGCCTATTTTAGTAATCGCACAATAACTTGACAATTTAATGCAAATGTTATATCAATATAGGCCTACATATTCTTTAAATTTTTTTTAATGGCAATTTCCTGGTAAAATATTATTTTATTTTGCCTTTCCACAGACCACCTGCAGTAAGTGGTCCTTTGGGAATGACTGCTCTAGGTGATCCAGACAGACTGGACCAGTGGGTGTTGAAGACCTCTTTTTATTTATTTTTATTTAACCTTTATTTATCCAGGTAAACTGTTTGAGAACCAATTCTCATTTACAAACATGACCTGGCCCCTTAAACCGAGTACCCGGAGGAAACCTACGCAGACACAGGGAGAACATGCAAACTCCACACAGAAAGGCCCTGCCTTGGATGGGGTTGAACCCAGGACCTTCTTGCTGTGAGGCAGGAGAGCTAACCACTCTGCCACTGTGCCGCCTCTTCCAGTCGGTTGTGCAGTCAACACTTTGAGATGGATTGCTTCTGCACTGATTTGAGGGTACCCAAAGCTTTGTGTCATCTTTATTGCAAGGACTATACATACTGACCAATAGTACAACTGTATAATAACATTAGTCCACATGGGTTATTGTAGAACTGCACAGTGAGTCACAAGCGAGCAGCAGCTTTATCAGAAACATCATTAATTACGTGCAGGCCATTAAAGAGACAAACAAAATACAAAAAAATAATTCAAAATTAAAAAGGACAAATAGAAAACATGTGTTAGTTACACTACAGACATCTTATTAAGCAAAGAGAAACAGAAGTTGAAGAACAGCAGGGCATAGAGGGGTTTAATCCCTCTATGCCCTGCTGTTTATGCCCTGCTACAAGTCTGATCTGAAAAGCCACATTTTTGAAAGAGAGTGAAATAATCCAGTTAAATTATTTTTCTGATGGTAGTTGAAATAATATTCCATTATTTGGAAGCTCGAAAAGACTGACTGAAAGCTGTTTTTCTAATCTATTTAGTCTATCAATTTGTTAGTATTTGTTTTATTGAGATGCACTCTTTTTACACTTATTTGCTCACTTTGCTATATTGCACCTAGATTAGACATGTACTGCCACCTGTTGAAACCAGTTAGAACCAGTGGACATAGTGGGAAACTACTGATACAGACTGCTTCCTGTGAAGGGTGCGCCATAGATTACTATTACTTTTGTGGTGTCAAGTTGACCATGGACACAACTCGTTGATACAGGAATGCTCTAAATAAAAAATATGTACAACTGTGATTCTACAATAAATAAATTAAATAAAGTAGCTACAATGCCCTATACTGTCTTTTCTTTATATCTCTTTTAACAGGAAGGACTTGACTTGCTCGACAAGCACAGCTGTGCACACCAATTTCTTTTTTCAAAAGACAAACATCCAAAGCCTAGACGGTCACGGCAGGTATGTTGGTTGAGAGGTTGAGAATGTTAATAATGTGTCAAATGACAGTGTTGAGTGTCAAAGTGTAAATATTATTATGTATGTCATGTACCTTTGTGGCCATGCAAACCTTAAATGGGAAATGAATTGAACTTGATTATACCATTTTCTATATGTCCTAGAGCCTGCATGAACGGGGCCCAAGTACATTTCAGAGAGTCTGTGTGCAATAGTTTACATCGCCGGTGGAATATGTCTGATAACAGGATTTGTTTTTAATAGAGTTGGCAGAATAATTTCCTCTGTTATGTTCCTCTGTGGGCATGAAAGCGAACTTTCACCCTAATTCATTGTATTTTTACATGTTCTGTATTGTCTTGTGCTATTATTTTTAATCCTTATGTCCTGTTTCTGGATGTGCATTTTATTTAACAGTTGTTGTCCCGTCTCATATGTTCTCACTCAAGGCCTGCACCTTGTTCTGGTGAGTGGGCTTTCAACCAAGACAGGCCAACTTGAATTTGTTTTGTGATTTATTTATTTTTTTGTCTGACTTTCCACAGGGTCCCGCCCTGCAGCGGTCATTTTAAACTCTCATCACATCCTCGCCACGCCCACCTTCACCCTTACAACCTGATGGGACAAGGCTTCGCTTTGTTCCTTCTCAAACCTTTTGGAACTGCATCAAAAATATGTGACACCTTTTACACACTTGAGCATTAAAAAAAAAACTGTTTACAATTCATTTGCACTTTTTTATTTTCAATGAAATGTATTGTATAGTATGTTTTACAATTTTAAACAAACTTTTTTCTGCTTTAAGTATGGGCATGCCTTACTTATAATTTAATCTACCATCTAGTGGTATAAAATCAAAAACTACAAAAAACTGCTGCAGATGTTTTAACAGATGTTTCCAGGTGCAGAGGGCAGGTCTATCGTGAAAACTACAAGTAAAATATAGTATCCAAGGTAATGTGTAACTGCACTTGTCTGGGCAGTGGGCTCTTGAGAGTGAGCAATTTGAACAGTGACCTTTTCCATATTTTAAACTACAATAGAAAAAGTTAGATTAGCATGCTATATTATAGCTACATACCACAAGCATTATTCGAAAGCCTTGTTAACTATATAACATATTATAGAGAGATTAATAGTGTGGTCATAAATCTCGGGTGGGAAGCTCCACTTGTGTTAGCCTGGTGTTAGCAACAGGTTAGCAATTGCCTTAGCCTCGGCTACAGCGGAGTGGGCGTATCCACGCACGCCGCCATAATGCCCTCCCAAGGGCTTACGATGCAACACTCCCTTTGCCCATTTTAGTAACATCCTCTGACGAAAGAGTCTGAAATGTCCGGATGTAATCGCCATTTTTTTGCCCTGACTTTGAGGCTATTTTCGGCAAATAGGGGACCAATGGGCGGATAGCATCCATAATTATTATACAATCTATGGTTTCACCCCACATGGTGGACTTCCTGTTGAGTTTAGGTGTGGCTGTCATAGAATTTTCTGTTTGTGAGGTGTCCTATGGATGTACCACGTTCATTTTTCTACGTTGGAAAAAAGTTACTTTCACTTTCCATAGGCCCAATGTATTTTGACTTTTCTAGGGGTCGCCACTGAGTCATTTTTTGTATTTTTTTTCCGGTGACTTCAAATACATAAATTTTTCGACGAGCTTGAAGTCTGGGGCCAATAAAAATGACTTTTCGTGTATGTTCACTGGGTCAAATTTAGGATCATTTTGCAGAAAAAAATAATAATAATCCGAGCCATAACAATAGGCCCTCCCGGTCATCCCTGGCTTGGGCCTAATAAATAAGTATAAACATTTTTGTATTATAAGCACTATTTACTCTCCGGTACACTCACGTTAATACCTAAGAATTTGAAATGATGAGCACGATTTCCTTTAATCACGCTTTAATAATTCATAGTTCATAAAGACCTAACCTGAAGCCCTGAAGGTCCAGCTACTTCTTCCTCAACAAGCTTTATGACATCTTCACAAGATGTCTGAGTTTCCTATATGGAATTAAATGAACTAATGAATAAAATACACACATATCATAGTATGCATTCAACACATCATGTTTATATTTCAGAGCCATTTTTAAATATGAAGGGGACATGGTTTTGTGGATTAATGTGTTGAAATTTATGTTAATCTATGTGTTAAGGTTGTCTGTATGAGACTAGCAGTAAGCTAGATCAACATTAGAATAAAATACAGATCATATTCTAACATTTTATAATTGTTGAACTATATAACCTTGATTAGTGACTGGTCAGTCACTACTGCTAGTTTATTTGTGTGGCTAGCTAGTTATTTTGCCTACTTACACTCGGACTCGGCTTTATGAAAAGCTTTATGTCCCTTTTTTCTTCTTGGGTGGCAAAATACAAAAAGGGCAAAAACGGGGCAAAAACGGGGCAAAAACAGAATATTAAAATGTTTTTACTCTGGCCTTTGTATGTGGCAGAGAGACAGGCCTGGTAACTTACCGTCCGGCGTCCAACATGCGCTGCACACACACACACACACACACACCAGCCGCCGCTGCTAGTGCAAGCACAAAAGTAGTCCCGGCCCGCGTGTAGCCTGTCAGATACCCCGCCGCCAATCAAATTACGGCGCTTTCTTGTACTGTCGTCGTCCTGGCCGTTAGAATCGATCCAAATAGCAGTTCAAAGGAGTTTGCTAAATATTGGTGGGGACAAATTTGCCATCTCAAAATATTGGTAGGGACTAGTACCTAAGCGCCCCCTAAACCTACGCCCATGCCCAGAAGACATCCACGTTTCCCATTTATCTTTCAATCTTCACTCAAGGATTATCCAGGATTGCTTTTGTGCATCATTTCAGCTCATAAACACATTCCAGTGGCTAAATGTCCTGTAACTTCAGGTGCTGTCGCCGGTCTGTGTTGTTAAGCTCAGCTCAGTACCGTCCAAACATGACTTGCTTCTTCTGTTTTCATTCAAAAACCATGCATCACTGACTATGAGCATTTCACGAGTCTTAAGATCCCACCTATGCTTCCTGGAGAGGGGTTAGAATTAGGGCCTCACTACACTCCTAACTCCAAAGAGATCTAAACTCTGCAGCTCAGTCATCATCCTTATCTTCAGTTCATTTTCTCTCCATAGATTATCCCATGTTCCACTTAGGGGTTCTTTTCTGTTCATTTCTGTTATTCTTTTTTCTGTGTTTAGCAGACATATATAGAGCTGGAATAGACACTTTCTCAATAGGATTTTCAGCCGCTGTTGATTCAGTGTTAGAACAGTCATGTAGTGACCTGGCAAGCCAGACTCTTCACTGTATCAATAAGGAGTCTGGAAAACCAACGCCAGCTCGTTGGGGCTTGGTGGGGAAAAGCAACTCGGGTGAACCAATCGGAAAAGCCTACAAGGAAAAAAAAATACCAACATGGCGTGTGCAGCAGAGCGGCTGTAAAGGACTTCTGTTGTTTATGCTGTAAAAAACTGAGGATTATTTAAAACTTACAGAAGAGCAGAGGCAAACAAACTCTCGGCAGTCCCGCATGCCATCTTGACTGTCTTGAACAAGGGACTTGGTTTGCCTAAGTGTGACGCAAGACAGCACAGCAACATTCAAATGTGATTGGTCGGTACGAACTTATCTGAGGAACTGACTGGCTTATGGAGCTTTGCCAGACTGAGTTCCCATTTATAGAATTTACAGAGAGCTTACCTCAGACTGTGCCAGGCTTGTCATGTGGACCAACAGTCAACAGGTTTTTGTTGTCAAGCATTAGCATTTGCTAATGACATAAAATTACATGATATCAGTTTTCTTTTTTTAACAGATTATTCCTATTACAATATAATCACATAACATCATGGTGAAGTCAGGAGGTCATGATGGAGTGTCAAATAAACACTTTTTGACAATATGAAGCTCAGACATGTGATGCTTGGTTCAGTGAGTTCACTGTAAATCCGGGAATATGCAAGTGACTTCTTAATGCTAAAGAGAACCTTTCTGAAAGTAAATGTTATTATTGTCATTACCATTTTTGTGTTAAAATTAGTCCTAAAAACTAACAATGTGTATACATTTTTTTCCACACATGCTGGATAATAATAGCTAAATAGTTTAATTCATTATTAGGCCCGAGCCGGTGATGGCCGGGAGGGCCTATTGTTTTTGCTCGGATTTTTTTTTTTTTTTTTTTTTTTTTTTCTTCCGACCCAAATGATCCTAAATTTGACCCAGTGAACATGCACAAAAGTCATTTTATTGGTCCCAGACTTCAAGCTCGAAAAATGTATGTATTTGAAGTCGCAAAAAAATACGAAAAATTACTCAGTGGCGAATTCTACAAAATCAAAATACATTGGGCCTATGGAAAGTGAAAGTAACTTTTTCCAACGTAGAAAAATGAAACTTGGTATATCCATAGGACACCTCAGGGCAAACAGAAAAGTCAATGACAGTCACACCCTAAACTTAACAGGAAGTCCGCCATGTGGGGTGAAACGCGGCCACTAAAATCGCACTTCTGCGCAGAAAGATGCAAATCATTGTGTTTTAATCTAAATGGCCCCAAATTTGGTGAGTATCATCTAGACACGTGTGCCAACCAAAGTTGTGACTTTGTTTTTGATATCTTATCGGGTATGGGTGTGGCAAGCCTGTAACGAGGTGGCCATTTTTGTGAAAATAAAACGCCTCTTAACTCTCAAACGCCTTCTCGGATCGAGTTGGACCCAAAAAGGCGTTTGTGCACATTCATGACCTGAACAAAAAATATGTAAATAAAAGGGTTATCTTTAGAAATGGCTCTCCAGCGCCCCTACAAACTTATAATGGACCCAAGAATTTAGTTTGTCATAGAGACATAAAATTTGGTACACACATCTCTTATGTCATGACGAGCATAAAAGCCAATGACAACCACCCCTATCTATAAATGTGTTGCCATAGCAACGCCCCAAAAATGTGAAAAAGTCAATGGGAAGTGAAATTTTAGTTTGTTGTAGGCAAATAAAACTTGGTACACACATCCACCATGGGCTTATGAACAAAAAGCCAATGGGGACCACACCCTATCACACACAGGAAGGCGGCCATTTTGAATTGAAAATGTGAACCGACTTAAAATACACCTCTTTTTAAAAGTACACAGAAAAAGCTGCTTCATTCCACAGACACCAAACTTGGGCAAAATGAGCTAAACACATGTATGTAAAAGAGACAAGTGTTTTTCTAGACTTTTTTGCTCGAGTTATATTTTTTTTTATTATAATTCGGTATATATTTTTTATTATAATTTTTCTGCAAAATGATCCTCAATTTAACCCAGTAAACGAACAACTAAAAGTCATTTTTATTGGTCCCAGACTTCAAGCCCGGCAAAAAATTTATGTATTTGAAGTCCCCGAAAAAAAATACGAAAAATGACTCAGTGGCGGCCCCTAGAACAGTCAAAATACATTGGGCCTATGGAAAGTGAAAGTAACTTTTTTCCAACGTAGAAAAATGAAACTTGGTATATCCATAGGACACCTCAGGGCAAACAGAAAAGTCAATGACAGTCACACCCTAAACTTAACAGGAAGTCCGCCATGTGGGGTGAAAGGCGCGCCACTAAATTCGCACTTTGCGCAGAAAGATGCAAATCATTGTGTTTTAATCTAAATGGCCCCAAATTTGGTGAGTATCATCTAGACACGTGCCAACCAAAGTTGTGACTTTGTTGTTGATATCTTATCGGGTATGGGTGTGGCAAGCCTGTAACGAGGTGGCCATTTTTGTGAAAATAAACGCCTCTAACTCTCAAACGGCTTCTCGGATCGAGTTGGACCTAAAAAGGCGTTTGTGCACATTCATGACCTGAACACAAAAATATGTAAATAAAAGGGTTATCTTTAGAAATGGCTCTCCAGCGCCCCTACAAACTTATAATGGGACCCAAGAATTTAGTTTGTCATAGAGACATAAAATTTGGTACACACATCTCTTATGTCATGACGAGCATAAAAGCCAATGACAACCACCCCCTATCTATAAATGTGTTGCCATAGCAACGCCCCAAATATTTGGAAAAAGTCAATGGAAGTGAAATTTTAGTTTGTTGTAGGCAAATGAAACTTGGTACACACATCCACCATGGGCTTATGAACAAAAAAGCCAATGGGGACCACACCCTATCACACACGGGAAGGTGGCCATTTTGAATTGAAAATGTGAACCGACTTAAAATACACCTCTTTTTAAAAGAACTCAGAAAATAGCTGCTTCATTCCACAGACACCAAACTTGGGCAAAATGAGCTAAACACATGTATGTAAAATAGACAAGCGTTTTTCTAGACTTTTTTGCTCGAGTTATATTTTATTTTATTATAATTTGGTATATTTTTTTTTATTATAATTTTTCTGCAAAATGATCCTCAATTTGACTCAGTAAACGCAACTAAAAGTCATTTTTATTGGTCCCAGACTTCAAGCTCGGCGAAAATTTATGTATTTGAAGTCCCTAAAAAAATATGAAAAATGACTCAGTGGCGAATTCCCTACAAAAGTCAAAATACATTGGGCCTATGGAAAGTGAAAGTAACTTTTTTCCAACGTAGAAAAATGAAACTTGGTACATCCATAGGACACCTCAGGGCAAACAGAAAAATGTATTACAGCCATATCGTAAACTCAACAGGAAATCTACTATGTTGGGTGTATGCGTGACCACCTAAATTGCACCCCTTGTGTCTAAAGGCTTTTCATCTAAACAGCTCCAAATTTGGTGAGTATCATCTAGACACGTGTGCAAAAAAAAGTTATCAATTTGTTTTTTGATAGATTTGTGGCTGTGGTCGTAATGAGTCTGTGAAGAGGCAACTATTGGGAAATAAATGCCATTTCCCAATTGCCAGGATCCTTCTCAACAGAAAATGTTGGGTGGAATACATGACCACCTAAATCGACACACTTTGTGCTAAAGGGTTTTCATCTAAACAGCTCCAAATTTGCTTTAAAGCACGACATGCAATCCTCCGAATATATGTGACCCATGTCTCAAGGGAGGCGAGGGCCTTTATCGCCGCTTGCGGCTTTAATTATTATTATTATTATTATTATTATTATTATTATTGTGTGTGCTTTAAGTAGTTGCCCAGTGGACTCATATTGAGTTTTAAACAACTCATGTGATTGGGGGCTCACCCTAATTGTACTTTAAAAGCCCCATTATAAGTTTAACAATATCTACTGTGAATAATTTATAATTGTTTATATTGTATTTACATTAGTGATTTTGTTTGTGTTAGTCTGAGCCTCATCCTTCATTGTTCCGTCCCTGCATGATGCTCATGTTTAGCTTGTAACAGCATGTTGCACACATCTTTTCTTCAGCCTCGAGGCACTTACAGCTGCTTAGCTCTTGCTTTTTGCCTTTTATTCCTCTGTCTGTCCTGTGCTGGACGATGTTAAGATGATTTGAACCAGTTTCAGACATTAGTGACGGATATAGACACAGACTCTATTTGAACTCTGTCAGTCTGTAGCTTCTGCTTTGCTCTTGTTTTTACAGTCCACTTTTTATTTGGAATATTTTTAAAGAAAGACCTTAAATGTCTCTGTGTCAACTCATTGAACATTTATTCACTCGCAGCTCTCTGGGCTCTTCTGTGTCAACAGAGCAGCGCTGAAGGGGTGCCGCTTGCGCTCACGACAGACCATTAAAAACAGAAATCATCTAGCGGGGCCAGAAATAATTGCTCTGCAGGCCACATTTGGCCCTTGGGCCTTGTGTTTGACACACGTGGTTTAATTTAATGGCTGTGGACAGCTTGTGGTGGAAGCTAATACAAAGGCTAGTGAGTGTTTTTTACAAAAAAGGGCCTGACTGAGAAATAATAATTTCTCAATCTTTTCTAGCATTAAATCAATATATTTTCACTTGCTTTTAAAAATCTAACAGAATAAGGCTTTATGATTTGCAGTTAAAGCAACACTATGTAATATGTTTTTTCTTAAAACTTATTTGAGTTCTTCTTTTATTAATACTGCAGCAGCCTGCTCACACTTTATAGAAAACAACCTAGTTTTAATTCAGGTTTTAGGTGTATTCATATAAACTGCATTAATATGATCCAATACAACTCATTTTGAAGCCGTTTCTATAGCAACCTGGTTGTTGGGCAACAGATTATTCTAGACCCTGAATAATTCTGGATCTAGAGGCACTTTAGATTAACTCTTGAGCCGAATAGGCAGCAGAAAACACACACACACACAGAAAACACAAGAAAACCGACATGTTTTCGTCGTTATTTGCAGCAGACAAGCGTCCAATGAACGGTGAGTACCCACTGCACAAGGACTGAGAGTTTAGCCACTGAAATAATAATATTTAACTGAAACAACACACCTGATGTGATCTGGCATCAGTCAAAATGACTTTTTTTTTCTTATTTCAGGCAGATTTCTGTTAATTGTAGTTTTCAGTAGTTTTTCCATTTAGTTTTAAAGCCTGTTAATACAATACTGAGTTTATACAAAAGAGTTCAAAAAGTTTTTAGCCAACATTTGTTGCTCTTGGGTTGAAATTCAAGGTTAAAAATCAAAAATGAGTAGTTTCCATAAATAATGTGTCTTTTCTCTGCCTCGACTCTAGCTCAACGCAGAAGCCCTCGCCTGCAGGAGTCTTGTCTTTACAACACTAATGGGACTCTTGTTATTTCCAACGAGAAACTCTTTAACAGGTAAATCTTTGTTTGTGTTCAGGAACATTTAGTTTATATTCCAAGTTTGTTTTACTCATAGCACCTGTCATTTGTTGTCTTTAAAAGTCAAAGGTTCCACTGCGAGCCGAGTTTACACAGCGCTCACGGGACACATGAGGAGCTACAGAACAGCTCTGGGGCGTCAACGTGTCGCTCACACAATGTTTGGAAAGCGGTCCGGCTCCACGACATTTCTCTCAGTGTTGTTGCTCGTGCTGTTCCTGGCTTTCTGTGAGTATTATCTGTTAACTGGTTAACTCATTATTGACAAATGCCTGACCTGTGTTTTAACTCCGTTTAGGCTACACTGTAACAGAGCTGCGCGGAAAACGAGGCCAGGAATTCGTACAAGAGGCTGTTGGCGACTGAAGCAGACAAGATGCCAAATTTTGCATCTTTAGATTCAGGTATGGTTTTTATTTCACAAACATGTTTTTTTCTAAACGTGTGTAAGTAGGGTTAATAAGCTGAGATTAATAATGTGTTGCTTGTATTTAGTTGCAGAAGTCATAGAGATGGGGCGTCCGACAAAAACATTTGGAGAGAGTGGATATTTTTTGAGATGCTTGTGTCGCTGTTGTTCCCAAAACAAATGACTGTGATGCAGGTAGGACGTGTTCACAGTTTAAAGAACAAGAGTTGTACTTCATGTGTTTGTAAAACTTTAAATTATCATTATCTGTAACTGGAATGTGAAAAACAAACTCACAATTGACCTATCACTAAGTTCCTCCCACTTTTTTACTCGACTCAAACTGTCATATTGACTTTCATATTGCAAGTAACATGCAGATAGTCAGTCTGTAACTGTGTTTGTTTTAATTCTGTTGAACTGAAATCTCTGTGAAGGTTCTCAGTCGTCCAGGTCATGTTGAAGAAAAGGTTAAAGTAAAGGCTAGACTAGGTTTTTAAGGTGAAAACCCAGTGACTTTTTCAATTCTGGGATTGAATTATTCAGGTGCCTTTAACCTTTTCTTCTTTTGCAAAATAATGTTAAACAGGCAATAATTTCAATTTAAAACATTTATTGTGATGAAATAGAAATTGAGATGATACTTTTGGAAGATTACCTGAACAATTGTGAGACATTAATGTGACTTCAGTTTGTTCTTAAACCAAACCTGATTTTGTTTTGTCATTTCTTTAGCGTCAGTGTCCTCTTGTCCCGGGACACTGCTGGCCTTTTGTTGCTGATTGGGGACATTTACATGTCCCACTGTCCTCCTCCGTCACATCAGTCATGTGACTATTGGCCACATTTCAAAAGGGCAGTCCTTCTCTGGAGACATCTCCAGCGCACGAGGAGTTTTCAGTTTATGTGAGTTATCTTTGTGTTGAATTTCACAGATTAGTCCAGTTTCCATTAAATATAAAGTGCATTTTATTTTATGTCCCATAATCTGTTTGTGGAAACACAGTGATTTAAAACAGTTTTTCTTCTCTTTTAGGCATAAAAACACTGGGCAGGAGAAGTGAAGATAAGCTTCTGGGGAAGTTTATTTATGACGAACGGCCCGTGCTTTCAGACCTTCGCTCGCCGGATCAGGACCAGAACCAGGACATCTACAAACACGTCAGGCTGCAGGTCGAAAGTAACTGGGGTAACATAGAGTACACCTGCCTCTATAATTTCAGGGTGCACGGAAGCTCCCCATCCACTCTGACAACATCATCCACTAGAGGCAGGTGTGTACGTCCCGGACTGGACAAGACCAGGACTGAACCAGGACTGACCCGGGACTCAATTAGGCCTTAAGTGCAGGGTTTAGAAACAAATGGGCCTAGACTTCACAGGGGACTTCTTCTTAGAGGACAGCTTTGAGACAGACGACGGGACATTTCTGAAGTAGAGCTGTGGTGGTTGTGGACAGTTGGTGCACTCTCTCTGTGCTGCTCTTGTAATGACCTCTATCCAGCAGCAGAGAGACTTAGTGTTGAAAAGAGTCACTATGAACTTCCAAGTCCAACCTGAACTGGTAATTGCTTTTTCAGGTTGGGTTCTTATGTTTGAAGTGTCTCCTTCTTTCACTAAATGAACCGCTCCACTGTCTGTCGACTCAGGAGCTCATCACAAGAGCAGCACAGTTCACATCTAAAGCTACACTACGACTCTCCACAACCACCACCTACAGTTCTGCTCCAAAAGGTACCTTTAGATTATCGTCTCAAAGCTGTCCTCGAAGATGTCCCTGTGTAGGTCCAGTCCTATTGGTTATGTTTCCAAATCCTGCACAAATTAAGGCCTGATGTAGATGACTATAGGGTGACCAAACATCATATTTAATGGATCTCCATTTAATGGATTTTCCTTCTGCATTTCAGCAGGAGGAAACACCCTCCCATAACCCTGTACATTTCTCTCCCTTTAACCCTGTGATCACCTTTGACCCCAGTCAAAGGTATCCCCAGGATAAATGGACACCAGACGATTCAGTCCTGCACAATTTAAATAAACTTCAACTTAAACTTACACTTAAAGTCTATGTTTTTTTCCATATATATATATATATATATATATATATATATATATATATATATATTTTTTTTTTTTTTTTACTTGGAGTATGTTTAATTAGGCCCGAGCCGGTGATGACCGGGAGGGCCTATTGTTTTTGCTCAGATTTTTTTTTTTTTTTTTATTTTTCTTCCGACCCAATGATCCTAAATTTGACCCAGTGAACATGCGAAAAAGTCATTTTATTGGTCCCAGACTTCAAGCTCGGCGAAAATTTATGTATTTGAAGTCGCTAAAAAAATACGAAAAATGACTCAGTGGCGACCCCTACAAAATCAAAATACATTGGGCCTATGGAAAGTGAAAGTAACTTTTTCCAACGTAGAAAAATGAAACTTGGTATATCCATAGGACACCTCAGGGCAAACAGAAAAGTCAATGACAGCCACACCCTAAACTCAACAGGAAGTCCGCCATGTGGGGTGAAACGCGCCACTAAAATCGCACCTTGCGCAGAAAGATGCAAATCATTGTGTTTTAATCTAAATGGCCCCAAATTTGGTGAGTATCATCTAGACACGTGTGCCAACCAAAGTTGTAACTTTGTTGTTGATATCTTATCGGGTATGGGTGTGGCAACGAGGTGGCCATTTTTGTGAAAATAAAACGTCTCTTAACTCTCAAACGCCTTCTCGGATCGAGTTGGACCCAAAAAGGCGTTTGTGCACATTCATGACCTGAACAAAAAATATGTAAATAAAAGGGTTATCTTTAGAAATGGCTCTCCAGCGCCCCTACAAACTTATAATGGACCCAAGAATTTAGTTTGTCATAGAGACATAAAATTTTGTACACACATCTCTTATGTCATGACGAGCATAAAAGCCAATGACAACCACCCCTATCTATAAATGTGTTGCCATAGCAACGTCCCAAAAATGTGAAAAAGTCAATGGGAAGTGAAATTTTTAGTTTGTTGTAGGCAAATAAAACTTGGTACACACATCCACCATGGGCTTATGAACAAAAAAGCCAATGGGGACCACACCCTATCACACACAGGAAGGCGGCCATTTTGAATTGAAAATGTGAACCGACTTAAAATACACCTCTTTTTAAAAGTACACAGAAAAAGCTGCTTCATTCCACAGACACCAAACTTGGGCAAAATGAGCTAAACACATGTATGTAAAAGAGACAAGTGTTTTTCTAGACTTTTTTGCTCAAGTTTTATTTTTTTTTATTATAATTTGGTTTTTTTTTTTTAGTATAATTTTCCTGCAAAATGATCCTCAATTTGACCCAGTAAACGTGCAACTAAAAGTCATTTTTATGGGTCCCAGACTTGAAGCTCGGCAAAAAATTATGTATTTGAAGTCCCCGAAAAAAAAATACGAAAAATGACTCAGTGGCGAATTCCCTAGAAAAGTCAAAATACATTGGGCCTATGGAAAATGAAAGTAAATTTTTCCAATGTAGAAATACAAAACTTGGTACATCCATAGGACACCTCAGGGCAAAAAGAAAAGTTTATTACAGCCATATCGTAATTTCAACAGGAAATCTACTATGTTGGGTGGAATGCGTGACCACCTAAATTGCACCCCTTGTGCTAAAGGCTTTTCATCTAAACAGCTCCAAATTTGGTGAGTATCATCTAGACACGTGTGCCAAAAAAGTTATCAATTTGTTTTTTGATACATTTGTGGCTGTGGTCGTAATGAGTCTGTGAAGAGGCAGCCATTTCTTTGGGAAATAAATGCCATTTCCCAATTGCCAGAATCCTTCCTTTGGAGGAGGCCCCTCCAGAGCCAAGACTAGAGTCTTAGAAAACTCCTCAGAATCCTTTGGAACTTGTAACCTTGTACTTTTAGACAAGTTATATTTACATTTTGCCTTTTTAAACAGGGGGGTGCAGCGATTCCTGAGTCATCTCAAATCTCCAGCCAGTACTTTGTTTTTCTCGCCTTAGCCCAAGCACAATCTATTATTTTCAAAGGTTCAGACAGCTCCCAGGAAAACCAGGGATTGTGGAGACCTTTAACTCTAAATTACAAGGTGGTGTAGCAGGCCCCAGCAGTAGCACAGGCCCGGTTATTTGACATTACCGTGAAGTTTACGCTTTAAAGTACGAAATGCAATCCTCCGAGTGCATGTGTCCCCGCGGTCTCAAGGGAGGCGAGGGCCTTTATCGCCGCTTGCGGCTTTAATTTAATTTCTATTCACAAGTTGTCCCTAGGTTTTTAAAAATGAGACAATGATTAATCTAAAATGATAAATAAAATCCACTGATTCCTGATGGACAAGCATTAGCCTCTTAGTAATTACCAATTTTCATTCCATTCAAATATTAATTCAAATATTGTTTTTTTCTTTTTTAGGCGGAAATATTTTTGGGGTTATTTTGCGGAGGGTTAAGTGTCTTGCCCAAGGACACAACGACGGTATGAACTGTGGTGAGAGCGTGAATCAAACCACCAACCTTCCGGTTATAGGACGACAGCTCTAGATAGCCACTAGCAGGCTATGTCTGCAGAGAGTTCCCTTCAGGCTTAGGTGAAGAAGAGACCAGACGATCAAATGGAGAAGATGCAACATTTGCCTAATTTATAGTCCTTTTTGCAAACATAAACTAAATGTTACTGTATTAAAGGCCATTGACTCATTTTGATCTGTAATGTTTTTTGTTTGTAGAAAAAGCACCAACCAAATAAACTTGCAATTACATTTCTATAAACACGAAAGCCCGCCCCCAAAATATACGCAGAGACAACCCACAACGTAATCTTTTTTTATTTGTGTTTTTCTCTTGCTTTCTTTATATTAAACAAAAAATATATAATTGTACATATATATAAACAAATTAAAAAATATGCACACAATAAAAAGCCATCTCTTGAGGTATGCACAGTGCATACAGCCATACAGCTGCAGGTGTCACTGAGGATGTTTACAATCCAATTTATTAGATGGCACTGTTGAGAAAAACAAGGGCTCTGAGAGTGCGGGTCTGACAGAACAAAAAAATATTTGTATTAAATATTGTATATTCAACACCACAGCCACATCTGCACCTCCTCAGTTTTAGATCCACTCTTTACAGTTTGTTCTGAAACCAGTGAAAACTATTGCTCATAGCTTTAGGAAAGGTTGTTCCCTTTGGAGCATGTCGAGAGAATCAGTTGGTCACTGCAGAATATTGAAGGAAAAGGAAAATTATATGCAGTGTTTAATCATCGATAAAATATTAGTAAATGCTTGGTTTGCCCAGCCCTGGTCTAGAGCAATGACATGTGCAAAATGCACAGGTCAGCCTCTCCTGCAGAGTTCCACCTGAGGACACAGAGATATTCAGAAAATAAACCTGGTGCATAACTGTGGAGCCTTTTCACATAAACACTGTATTATCACAGTAACTCTAATGAAACCAGTCGGAATAGTGTGTCTACAGACAAGGAAAAAAAGGTTGAAGTAAAAGCATCTGGACTCGGTTTTCAAGGTGAAGACGTTTCGCCTCTAATTCCAAGATACTTTATCAATTTGAGATCAACTGGTAGGAGAGCTGAGCTTATATCTCTAGAGGGAGGAGTTTCCTGAAACTAAACCTGATGGACCAGGTTGTTCTGGTCTCATGGTCGTTGGCTCTGAAAGGGAGGTGTGACTCCTGATGTGAGAGTCGTTAAGGCTCAGAAGAGTCGTTAGTGACACTGCTCCATTCAGGTGTTGTGTTACTAGGCAACATGAATCTGAGGCCACCTCCTCTGTTCAAACGCTTTTCCATTTTCAAAATGGCTTCCTTCACCCTCTCACACACACACACCTCCAATAATTGGCCAACAGTGTGAGGAACAGTCACGGCCTGAAAGAGAAAGTGAGTCAACCTGATACTACTACAGCTTCATAGGAGTGGGCTTCACTACAGCCGCATATCTCTACAAGGAGCATTGTGATTATTGATTTGTGTTGGAGTAAAACACAGTTTGAGTAAAATTGCTAGCATCTTATGAAATTCCAAAAGGATGAACAACAAAGGCATTTTAACATGATTTTCTACATGCATCTACAATTATCAGCAACAGACTGTTTTATGGTCTTAGAAGACGTGTTATGAAAATGTACCACTAGATGTGGACATTGATTTATGTTTTTATGGAGCAGAATCAGAACTCCATACAATGCTTGTAGTATTTGTCCCTGCAATTATATACTGTACATACAGTGGAAAGAAAATGTTGGTCAACCTTTGGAATATTATGGTTTTCTAAATAAATTTGTCTTGAAATGTGATCTGATCACAGTCAAGGGTATTGACAAACATAATGTGTCTAAAAATAATTACACAAAAAGATTCTGATCTTTCATGTCTTTCTTGAACACACTCATTCAATATTCAAAATGGCAGTGAAAAAAGTAAGTGAACCCTTAGAAATAATAACTGGCCCTTGGCAGCATTATTATTATTAGATTTGTTTATTTCTTTAGGACAGCGTACAGTCTACATTAAGACGGAGCAGAGATGCTTGTACCAGATTATAGCTTAACAGCTAATTTCCATAATAACCTCAACCTCAACCAGGCGCTTCCTGTAGCTGTGGATCAGACATGCACATTGTTGAGGAGGAATTCCAGCCCATTCTTCCTGCAGAATGGCTTTAGCTCTGTCATATTCTTTGGACGCCTCATGTGTGTGGCGCTCTTCAAGTCAGTCCATAGCATCTCTATTGGGTTGAGGTCTGACTTAGCCATTCCAAAAAATTTTTTTTCTGAAGCCATTCTGTTTTGGACTTGCTCCGGTGTGCATCTTCTACAGGATTTCTTGATAGCAAACACTTCAGCTATCTGGCGGTGGTACATCCCATTTAGATCCCATGTACATCCCATTTACAGAAGCACATTGTTTACCCTCCTGTCTACTTCTCAAACTGACTGGTATTACATTTACTGTACAAAACGTTACTCACAGAACCCATTTACAAAATACTGTACTATATGTTAAGAGAGTTCTTTAAGAAATTCTTTAAGATAGGTATTCTGCAGAATTCTGGGTGTAATTGTTTGTGAAAAAGATTTAAGTGTGGTTATGATTGAAAACTATGCATGTTGTCATAAATAAGTTGAGGGTCTAAAGTCATAGTAAGTTCTGTGCCAGTCTATCTGCTCAACTGTATTGATGTATTTTATATGATTGTGAAGTAAACCCATATCTGATCACATTTTTGATGATTTACTGATTTGAATGATCAGCTGCCTGAGATATTGTTAATATTCATGTACTTGCAGTGCACAATGGATTCAGTAGCAATAATTCACACCCCACAGACTAACTGCAGATGATTGATTGCCCTCAGTGCTCGACCACAACCTACACCGATCTGGTTTAAATTGCACCAACTTGAAAAAGCTATGATAAACTTAAAACATTTAACCTATTATAAAAAAAAACATCACCTGACAACACCATAATGTAGCTGATGTGTTTCCTGATTAGACCAATGGACATTAGCAACAAAAGTAGACCCCTCTAAATCTTCCTCACCCCTCTTCACATCTCTCCAGACCTGTGGGCAACAGTACCTTCTCCCTGCCACATTCACCTCCACTTTTATCTCCACCACCCCAATCACCCCTCTCCTCCCTCAGACCTTCAAACCCCCACTTCCCGCTGCAGTTTGCCTACTGGCCTAACATAGGGGTGGATGAGACTGCCACCTGCTGCACCGGGCGCTAACTCACTTGGAGACCGCCACTGTGAGAGTCATGTTTTTTTACTTCTCCAGTGCTTTCAACACCATCCTGCTGGCGCTGCTGCGAGAGAAGTTGGAGGGGGTGGGGGTGGACGGACACTGGCTACATGGACCATTGAGTATCTCAACAACAGGCCACAGTACGTGAGGCTGCGCAACTGTGAGTCTGAGGTGGTAGTCTGCAGCACTGGGGTCCCTCAGGGAACAGTACTCTCACGGTTACTCTTCACACTACACTTTGGACTTCACCTACAACACCAGCTGTATCACTTCCAGAAGTTCTCTGATGGCAGCTCCTTCAGCAGCAGACTAAGACACCCTCAGAGCAGGAAAGAGCGCTACCACAGGCGCCTCGCTGGTGTGTTTGCTTTGTGTCTCACGGCATTCCTTAGGGCTGGATTTACAAAACAGAACTTCTAAGATAAGTGTCATTTTTACCTGTTGAATTACTTGTGTCTCTAGTTTAGTTCTGTTATTTAGTCTTTTGTATTTTCATACCAAAGTAGCACGCCTCAAATAAAGATTTTTTTCCAGACTTTTTGTTGCTGTTCAAGTTAATTTCCCCTCTGTGGGATCATTAAAATCCTATCTTATCTTAAAACGGGGAAAAATTTGCCACGAGAAGCAGCACGTGGATGGATGAATAGATCATAAATGATAGTACAAACAGAATAAACCTTGCAGCATTCAATTGTGGATCTACTCAAGTACAGTAACAAAGTACATTTACTTAAGTACTTTACACCTCTGAATGTTAGTATGTTATAAATTATCAGAAGAGTTCCAGTTTTGTTGCATCATTTTCCAGAGGTGTAAGGTACTTAAGTAAATGTACTTCATTACTGTACTTAAGTATTTTTTTGGCTACTTTGTACTTGTACTGAGTAATATACAAAAATATAAGCAACTTTTACACTATATTTTTGATTGAATACTTGTACTCTTTACTCCACTACATTTGAACTGACACTTAGCGTTCGCTACATTGTGTTTGTGCACGCCAAGTCGACTTTGTCTGCTGTGGCAAAAAAGCTGTTAGGGGCAACAAACAGAAAAAGAAAGAGGAAAAAGGAGATGGCGTGTAGGATTTAAAGTGTAACGTCTGTGTTTGGTGGCTTGCAATATTCATGTTAACAGACTAGCTAGCGTTTGCTAACACTGGAAATATAGCAGCCAAATGGGGTTTAAATTAATGCTACTTAATGTGCAAAACCGAAGTTACTGAGCTGAAAACAATAAATTACAATCATTTGGAAAACAACTAATGCAATATCTCTGGTTTACCAAGATATCATGCAAAGATTTGCTCCAAACTTGGAGGCTTAATGTTAACAGACTGGTTAGTGTTTGCTAACTTTATTAATTAAGTTAATGTTGCTACATTTAGATTTTGGTTAAACCTTATGGTACCAATCCTATGCATGACATATCTCAATGTTATTAAGGTAAAATACTGGTAAATATAAGGTAGCATGCACAATAAATGACTAGAAGCTGAAAAACACAACTTATGCAATAAGTCTGGTTTACCATGGAATCATTAATAGATTTTGTTTAAAGTGTAACTAAACCCCTGGTCAGAGCCTAACTCCAAACACTCACAAAAACAGAGGGAATAAACTGAGGGCGGAGCTCAGCGGGGGCGTGAACCTGAGACCCGCAGTGACGGATTGATTGACAGCAGCTGTCAGACTCGCAAAGATGGACTTGAAGGAAGCGAGTAGCTTTGCTACGGAGTGGTCCTTCGAAGTGGAGGACTTTTCTGTGCACACAGGGCTGGAGCCTTATCAATTTGTGCCGCTGGCTCAAACCGCGGTCTCAACAACTCCCAAAGTTAAAGAGCGAAGTCTTGCAGCGCAAGAGAGAATGGGGCCAGTGATAAAACGTTAGCATTGTCTAATTTAGGCTAATGCTTAGCAAATGCTAACAAAGTTTCAGAAAATGCAAACCTATGCATTTAGTTTGATTTTGGTAATTAGTGTTAATTACAAACAAAACAGAGATTTCAAGTCTCCTCTACAACTGTTAAAAAACTCTGGACTGGTCCTGGGAGAGAATGTGTTATAGAGAGATACTCAAGGTATAGCTATGAAATAAGACCAGTGTCAAGTCCAGTTAACTTAATAAGTATTATGCAAAAAGACACAACTCTAAGCAAATAAAATATTTACATCCCAACAAAGTAGTAATAAACACTGTTTCTCATGTTGTAGGTAATGCACAGGTGTGACAGGTTGGTGAGTTGGCTGCATAACAGTCCATCCAGACTTTGAGGCAGTAGCACTAAACCCCTGTGTTACAGGCTCTAACACTTGTATTGTAGTGTTACACTTATCTTCAGCTTTTTGGTGAGACGTGGTTAAACAGGGTAGTTCCAGGAAGAAGAGAGCAATGTTTTTATGAATAAGTGAATTACATTTTTTACCCTCCACTTACACATACTGTACATGTGCACCAGCTCTTTCAGCGGTTATAGACACTTGTCTGCTGCAGTTTGGTCAGGTGGTGCTGGAGATACCTGGGCCAGCAGGTACAGATCATACCTACTTGTGCTGTCCTTACAGAGGATTCCAATACTGGATTTATAAATATAATTGGGATATAAAAAATTGAAATACTGAAGAAACATTTATACCTGAAGTTACACACAAAACAATTGTTTAAAAACATGCATTATAAAATCAGCTATAAAACTCAAAATAAACATGAATCAACATAAACATTTACAACAGAATGTCTAAATGACACCCTTTTCTCAAACTGCCTTTACATAATTCTTATATTCCTTTGAGATTGTTCTTACAGTAAGCATTTTAATTTGATATAATATTTTATATATACACACTTAATTTAAATAAAAAATAAATGTCATAGTAAATACATAATTTCAAGGCAGGTCAAAACTTTGTAAATCCTGCACAGTCAGGACAGAGGCTTTTACTTTGTGTTTGAAAGTCACTGTCAGTTGCACATATTGGAGCGAAGATGGTGAAATGCAAGAGCCAGTGTTACACAGGCTGATCATAACTTCATGAGCTGTTCCAAAATTTTTAAGAATCTTGAGTGTGTTCAACAGTATATTAGTGTTTACTACATTTAGTCTAAATGTAGTCAGCAAAGTAAAGCTAAGGTTTACTGCTAATTGCAGTTTTCAGAGACTGAATCTAAGATGATAGACAGCAGCAAACTTGAAGGATGAAGCATCTTCAACAGTGAAGTGACGCAGGAACAGCAACCAGGTCCTGAAAATAACATAAACATATAAACATGATTTTATTTGTTAAATTAGACCATTTTAGCGACAATAAAATGATAGATTATCACACACCTCATGTGTTCTTGTTAGAGTATTTAAAACAAGTAATTGCACTATAACAGTAAAAAAAAAAAAAAAACTAAAGAATGGGAATAAATGCATTACCTTCAGCCAGTGTTGGAAATAACGGCGTTAGAGTATAATGGCGCGGCGTTACTAACGGCGTTAGTTTTTCAGTAACGGATAAATCTAATTAATTACTTTTCCCATCGTTGTAACGCCGTTATTTTTACTGAGAATGTAAAGTGTTGCGTTACTACAATTTGGTTGAATAAAGCGCGAGATGTCATGCTTTGGCTACACATCAGCTCCTGCTGGAGAGAGCAGCGTTGGGGATAATGACACTGTTGCAAAAGCGATGATTGGCTGACGCGTCTCACTGCGCGGTCTGACTTCCACTAAACACAAGACAGCGTCAGCGACAATGGAACTACTTCTCGTTAATTGAAATTAAAGGCAAGAATGTTTCTGTAACATGCTATGTCCAGGAAAAAAGACTTTATCCACGTCTGCCTGAAGCAACTCAAATCTTATGAAGCACCTCACATCAACACATGCTAACACGACACTTGTTGCTGCTGCTAACCCCAAAGGCAGCTAGCGTGAGTTCCACTGAAGGAGACAGAGCCACTGTTAAAACAAGCAACGTTTGATTTTACGTGTCAGCAACAACCACTGATTTAGTTGTTAGATGAGAGGAGTATTTTAGAATAGAGAGTTGGATTGTGTTTTATTTATTGTGCAATAATTTACAGGTACAGAGATTTGCACTACTTAATGGCCAGGTCTCCCTTTGTTTCTTTTTACACAAGTAAATTTGTGTGACTTAATTTTGCCATTGATTTTTATTTTCAATATTTATTTTTTATATGTTTATATTTCTATGCATATCATATGGCAGACTGCAATCTATTGAGTTCAAATAAATACCAAATGTTCTAAAATACTATATATAGTGTTTTTATTCAATCAGTTAATTTAAACATCTTTGATATTTAAGCTGTTATAGAACGTAATACCCTTATAGAACATAAAAAATAACTTCAGTTATTTTGCTGAGTAACTGAGTTACTTTTACAATGTGGTAACTGAGTTACTAACTCAATTACTTTTTGGGAGAAGTAATTTGTAACTGTAATTAATTACTTTTTTGAAGTAAGATGACCAACACTGCCTTTAGCAGTGGACACCTCACACCGTTTCCTCATTATTGGTTCAGAGGTAGTCCTGGGACACTTTGGCAGCTCCATCAGTGTCTGTGTCACATGATACACTCCTATTAGGCGTTTTAGCCTGGGTGGCTGCAAAAAAGAGTTTAACAAATGATTTGTTATCTTGAGTATATGATGAGACCCAAACATCTCGGTCCACAACACACAAAAACTGCACAATCCCTAAAAGATGCTCTGCCTTTGCACAATCAGCCTTTTCATTTCAAACCATCAAACAATGGAAACAGCTCCTAGACAGTCTGAAGTTCTAAATCTGGTACAAAGCATATCTTTTCTTGTGAGATTATTGTTTTTGTACATGGTGCCTGAGAAATAAAGAATAAACAAAACTAAACATACAAAAGCTCCACAGTATTCAAACTTACCTTTGCATCCTTACCTTTGCCACCTGCAGATCTGCAGCGACTGGTTCAGGCTGGCACCCAGTTTCTCCGGACATCTTAGGCAAAACAAAAGATTTGTGTTATTGTTTACAATTATAGTATTATATTAATTAATTTTAGAGATTTTAAAATGTTTATAAAGGATATTAATAACACAAATATTCTCATTACCATTACTGTATATCCTCCGTGAAAGCGCTAGTCTTTCAATCCGTGTGTACTGTCACTGGGTTGGTCTGGTTGGCTGCAGCCTGTGATACACTGTCCCCTCTGCAGCTCCAGCTCTGCTCGGTTTCCCCCGGGGAGCAGCGATAAACAACGTACACTGGTGGTGCGCGCATTCACGTTCAATCAAATTAGCAAAGTTGACACGAAACGCACAAGTCCAAGACAGTTTTTGAGTTTGTGTTGAGTCAAAACTCACGGTGATACATGAGTCGTGAGATGTTCATGTTCAGTCAAGTCCAGAGTTATGAGCCAGTGACAGGTCTTTAGTGCCAAGGGCTGCATCTCTGTTGCTAACACCAGGCTAACGCAAGTGGAGCTACCCGCCCAAGCTACATTGTTTTTTTCAGTGGGGTTATCCGCACTTCTCTAAAAGTAAGTGGACTTTATGACACCATAAGACAGGCACTTAAGACGCAGGCACCATAAGACTGCCGCTCCGAGTTGCAGAGCGGCAGCGGGTCCCCGTGTCGCCTTGCCTTACCGTAGTGGCAGACCGGCAGCGGGTCCTCCTCACCTTCCCACGGAAGCCGATGTGTGCAGGAAGGCGCGATGCTGCTGTACTGTGTCACCGCCGTATGCTATTGGACAGAGTATGTGAGCGGAGCTGAGCGGGAAGAATTTGCGCTCCACGCTCAAAGTATTTCATAATTACTCCGCTCAAGCTCCGCTCTGGGTGTACTGTTTTCCGCTCACATACTCTGCTATTGGAGGATAGCATGTAGTAGGCGGTGTTACAGTACACAGCAGTGCGCATGCCCTTCACTCCAGTCATATAATTCAAATATTATTCTGTTATACTTTATTAAATATTTTATTACACTATTTGGTTCAGAATATTTTTTTTCCTATTTTTCTCCTCTAAAAACCAGGTGCGTCTTATGGTCGGGTGCGTCTTATGGTGCGAAAAATACGGTAATTTGAAATCAACTCTAATAGCTGTTAAAACGTTTTTATGCTAATTTTATTTGACGTTTTTACTTGCAAGTCCACTAAAGAAAGCAAAGACTTCAATCATATTAATACTTTATTTATTCCCACTTCTGGCTTTAATGCATGTTTTTGGGATTTAACTATAGATCGAAAGATTGTCACATACTTTTTCTAAATAGAGTTAAAACATGTATTAAATGTACAGAAAGAACCTGTAGATTGTGCAATTAAAGCCAAAATACTAAAAATACTTCTAAATTAAAATAAAATGATTTTAAATTCATGAACACGCTATGTTTCTCTCTATGATGTTATATAGTTAACATTTTACAAGCCTTTTAAATAATGCATGGGGTATGTAGCTATAATATAGCATGCTAATCTAACTTTTTCTATTGTAGTTTAAAATATGGAAAACGTCACTGTTCAAATTGCTCACTCCCAAGAGCCCACTGCCCAGACAAGTAAATGCAGTTACGCATTATTTTGGAGACTATATTTTACTTAGTTACAGCCACGTTATACATAACTCTTGTAGTTTTCACAATGGACCTGCCCTCTGGTGAAGGTGGAAAAGGCGAGGATGTGATGAGGAGTCTAAAATGACTGCTGCAGGACTGGACCCTGTGGAAAGTGAAAAAAGTTCACAAAACAAATTCAAGTTGGCCTGTCTTGGTTGAAAGCCCACTCACCACAACAAGGTGCAGGCCTTGAGTGGGAACATATAAGACGGGACAACAACTTTTAAATAAAATGCACATCCAGAAACAGGACATAAGGATTAAAAATAATAGCACAAGACAATACAGAACATGTAAAAATACAACTAGAGTGGGCATACTGAACTATGTCTCACAACAAAATGAAATGAAAGCAAACTATCCAATATTTAACAGAGGAAATTATTCTGCCAACTCTATTAAAAACAAATCCTGTTATCAGACATATTCCACCGACGATGTAAACTATTGCACACACAGGCTCTCTGAAATGTACTTAGGCCCCGTTCATGCAGGCTCTAGGACATATAGAAAATGGTCTAATCAAGTTCAATTAATTTCCCATTTAAGGTTTGCATGGACACAAATGTACATGACATACATAATAATTTTCACACTTTGACACTCAACACTGTCATTTGACATATTATTAACATTCTCAACCTCTTCAATGTAATTGACACTTACCTTTTCAGCAATACATACCTGCCGTGACCGTCTAGGCTTTGGATGTTTGTCTTATGAAAAAAAGAAATTGGTAGGCACAGCTGTACTTGTCGAGCAAGTCCTTCCCTGTTAAAAGAGATATAAAGAAAAGACATTATATTGTATTGTAGCTACTTTATTTAATTGATTTATTGTAGAATCACAGTTATACATATTTTTTATTTAGAGCATTCCTGTATCAACGAGTTGTGTCCATGGTCAACTTGACACCACAAAAGTAATAGTAATCTATGGCGCTACCGCAGGAAGCAGTCTGTATCAGTAGTTTCCCACTATGTGTCCACTGGTTCTAACAGGTTTCAACAGGTGAGTGAGTCTAATCTAGGAGCATGTAGCATGCAAAGTGAGCAAATAACAAGTGTAAAAAGAGTGCATCTCAATAGAAAAATACTAACAAATTGATAGACTAAATAGATTAGAAAAACAGCTTTCAGTCAGTCTGCCGTTTCTTTTTGAGCTTCCAAATAATGGAATATTATTCCAACTACCATCAGAAAAATGAATTTAACTGGATTATTTCACTCTCTTTTAAAAATGTGGCTTTTCAGATCAGACTTGTCAGTATTAAACCCCTCTATGCCCTGCTGTTTTAACAACTTCTGTTTCTCTTTGCTTAATAAGATGTCTGTAGTGTAACTAATGCATGTTTTCTATTTGTCCTTTTAAATTTTGACAGCGTGTTTTATTTGTCTCCCTAATGGCCTGCATGTAATTAATGATGTTTCTCATAAAGCTGCTGCTTGCTTGTGACTCACTGTGCAGTTCTACAATAACCCTTGTGGACTAATGTTACTCTGGCATATTATACAGTTGTACTGTTGGTCAGTATGTACTGTCCTTGTAATAAAGATGACACAAAGCTTTGGGTGCCCTCAAATCAGTGCAGAAGCAGAAGAGGTAGGAGTCCAGTTCTGTCTCCTCATCTTCAACACCCACTGGTCCAGTCTGTCTGGATCACCTAGAGGAAAACTTAAACAAACATACAAAAACACTTTAAGTGTTAGTATGACCTTAAAAGGTTACCAAACTAGTACCATATATTTAGTGTTACAATAACAACTGCAGGGTAGATAACAACAGGGCTTCACATAAACAAAAGATCATGGTCCTAAGCTTATAATAATTTCTCTTAGGTTAAGTAACTAAAAAAAGATTATGTTTTAGCATAACCTATGTATGTTTACATTGACAATAATTTTTAATTTTAAGCCCAGATTTATAAATATTAAAATAGTAGTTTATACCTTAGATGTATTGAATGTAACTGAAAAGTGTTAACAGCACTAGGTACTACATTGAAGGTACTAGGTACAGTTGTCATACTTTATAAAACACTCTGAAGGCAGTTCAATATAACAACAGAGCTCCAAGAGACACCCTCTACACGCCCCAAACGGAGGAAATACACAAACTTCTGTGCAATTACAATTTCATAGAAAAAGTTCATTAATAATTTTTTTGCGAGATAATCTTAAATTATCTCATACATAATGATAGCATGTTATTTTCAAAAGGCATTAGCGGTGGGCTTCAGAGCATTAACGGTAGCCTATCGTAGGGTATTTTCTAGTCATTGCGTAGCGCACCCGGTGTATAATGCAGTTAACGTAAGTGTATCCTACGGAGCCCTGCATGTGACATTAGCAAAATATTATATTTTCACGTGGCCACGAGATATTAACACGTGGCCACGAGATATTATCACGTTCCCACGAGTTAATTATCTTGAGGGAACGACTTAAATATCTTGAGAGAACGACTTAAATATCTTGAGGGAACGACTTAATTAAGACATGCGCACTTGACGTCACCAGAAGCGGGATCAAGCACGCCAGAGAGAGTGACCGATCAACTTCCAGTTGTGTCTTAAATAAAGGTAAATACATTAATCCATTACAAAAATTAATGTCAAATGGTGCATGTTTAGAGTAAAGCTAACATGACAAAAAGTTGTATTGTTGCATAATAGAACGTGACGGCAATCAACCCTTCAGGTGCCATGTTTTTTTTTTCAGATGCTAGCATGCTAGACACTCGTTTGAGGTCTTTTGAAAGGCAAAACATGGTAAAAGTGGGCTAGAAACAAAGTACGGGGTCTGACATCTGATGGAAGGGAAACTTGATTGAGCACTTACACCGTAAAGCGGCACTTTTTCCCAGTTACGTGGCTTGTAGCAATTTGGCAACTTTGGCGCCTAAAAGGTTAAACATTAGCCCAGTGGCGGTTCTACATTGAAATACACCCTGGGCGAGACCCCTTTCGAGCGCCCCCCATGTCATCACATTGTTTAGAGCATAGAAACAAATGATAAAAAAATTTTTTTTTGAAAAATTATATTTTATTCATGTTATGCTATGGTCACTAGGACTCAGTTGTTTAAAAAATAAAATTACTTTAAATTATATGTATAGGCAAAAACAATGGGATTTTATTTTTTTAATCACCAAAATCTTTTTGGGTTTCAGGATATTAATTTGTATATTAATCTAACTTTCATGAAAGACCTATTAGCTCTTTGGTTACTGCCTCAAATGCTAAGCATGACACACTTTTAGTTATGACTTGTAAAACTATACTTAGGAAACTATACTTAGCACACTGTGTAGCAAATAGCTACATAGCAAATGTTCGTCTTAAACCTAAAGATTTGAAAATGCCGTTGGTTATTTACAGAGCCTAACGTTAAACCAACAGATGGAAATGATAACTGAACTTTTAACAGTTTTATTGCAAAGCACAATATTATAAATTAGATCTCGTGATTGAGTTGAAACCAAATTATTGTTTAAGCATAGCAAGCATCATTAGCAAAAAGGCTAACAAAGAGTTATACCCACCACCAATTAACATTAGCCCTTCATTCATGAAATGGATACTGTAATCATACAGAGAGAGAGAACATAGTTGAATACCTTAATCTTTTGCTTGTTTCTCCTCCTCTTCTTTTCTTTTTTTTCGAAATTGGGCACCTGATAGCTTTGACCTTTCTTCATCTCTGTTTATTTGGCACTCGACAATCAACAGATTTCCCATCCCCCTAACTGTCACTCACGACCAGAAGTCAAGACTAAACCAATTCACCTTGATGACCGCATAATTGTTTTGTATTACCTAGTTTCATTTGCAGGAACTATAGACTGTCCGTTCCATTTGAGAGAGACCCAGAGGTGAAATTTCACTCGTGCCTCTCGCCCCACCCCCTTTTACACTTCTCTCACAACACACAGCTTCTGTGCATTGGACATTTTCAGCAAGCAGGGGCGCCGGCAGCTGCAGGGAGCGCCAATTAGCCAATTCCACACACAGTGAAATGATATAAATGATGAAAATTGCCATGACGCAGAGGAAATTTTTTTATTTTTTTTTTTATTAATCTGCTCGTGCTGCCGCCCCCAATGTGTCACGAAAAAATGCCGCCCCGGGCGGCTGCCCGGTTCGCCCGTGCCTAAAACCGCTACTGCATTAGCCTAGCCTGCACCGTAACCAGAAATCCACAACAGGTTACCTATTACTATAACAAGGAGCCTTCCGCCACTTAATTTGCAATTTTATGGATTTTAACAACCTGTGGCCACAGAACACACTGTGGCTTATTAAAATAAGATACAAACTGTTTGTGTGCTATTATTATTATAATAATGTATGCATTGGTTTTACGATTGTGTTGCTGTGTTACAGCATCTCTTTTTTAATGGAGAGTGAAGAAGAGGACCTTCTTGATTTTCTCTGTAACCGAAATGTGGAAGAGGAGATCATTTTGAAGCTCCAAAATGACAAGGTTGCACCTGTTTTGTGGTAGTGTGTTGTAATTAACTGAAATAAAAGACAAAAGAGTAATTTACATTTATTCATTTAGCTGACGCTTTTATCCAAAGCGACTTACATTGTTCTAATGTAATTACCAGTGTTACAGTCACTGGAGGCAAGGTGGGTTAAGTGTCTTGCCCAAGGACACAGCAACCGTATGAACTGTGGGGAGAGTGGGAATCAAACCGCCTACCTTCCAGTTGAAAGACAACCACTCTACCCACTGAGCTACTGCCGCCCCAATCTAAAAAAAAGTTGAGCATTTTGTGAGGTGGTAAATTAATGTTACAAAACTAAATATTTAATGTTATGCTTACTTTCAGATTGATTCTTCAGTCATTCACCTAATGTCTGATGCAGACCTGGCAAAGTATATCCCTCGGTTTTCGGACAGAGTCGCAGTGTTGGCTTTTTGCCGTAAAGGTCAAACAGGAATTTCAAAGAGTGAGCTGCTGGGTAAAATAAGAAGTAAGATCTTATCTAGCAGCATTGATAAAAGAATTCATGCTACTCAAATGCACAAGTGAAATGAAAATGAAAATGCAAAAAGAAAGAAAAGAAGAACTGAACTTGGATGGATGAACTTTAGTGAAGAAGAATAACAATACAAACAGGTACGGACACCAAAAGGTGGTGGTACCAGACATTTATCTGTCGACAGATATGCCAAGGTGAGAGAGATTAAAGAAATGGCAGAATCTCTCTTTTTCCCGAATGGAAAGTGTAGATTGTTAGAGTTAGAAGACTATTACTGCAGCATTTGTGATTTTTTAGAGAATGAGATTGATCTTGAGAGCACAGTTGAGGAATTATATAAAAAAAACAAGGTAAAAATGCTCAGAATGTACCTTTACACAAAACATCGCTTAATCCAAGCCACAACAGAAGAAGAACAAGGATCTGAGGTTGAATTAATTTCAATCGATCTGAGTGAGGAGACTGAAAGTGTATTAATCAATGAAACAGTGGACCAATCAAATGAGCTGGCAACGGGGCTACATGAAAATGCGGGTGGAGAAGTTCCAGATGTTGAAATACCTGCTGTGAGTGCATCCCAAAATGAAGTGCTGTCACATGACATTTCCACTGAGAGTGATGTAATTTTGGGGGCATCTGTGAGTAACTCAGTCAGTCTGGACGACACATTGTCTTGGGATGGATCAAATACAAAGCTGGTGCTTGTCATAAATAGAGGCAACTGCCTTTCCGAGCTTATACAAGCCGTTGCAGACTGTGAAATAATACATAAAGATGTGAGTATCAAAAGAAAGCTCCCCAATGGTCAGATAGAGGAAGGAGAGGGCTCAGGTGTATTTCGGGATTGTCTTTCTGAGTTCTGGGGTGAGTTTTACAGCAAATGCACCCTCGGGAGGTATGTAAAAATACCATACCTCAGACATGAATACCAAGCCCAGGAATGGCAGGCAGTGGCAAGGATTATTTTAGTTGGCTGGAAAAGTGTGCGATATTTCCCTATTTTTCTCTCCCTTCCTTTTCTGGAAGAAGTGTTGTTCGGCATACCCTACAGCTGTTTGACGGAAAGCTTCCTCCGGTATGTGACGGTAGAAGAACAGGAGATTCTCTCAAATGCATTGAAATCATTTCACTCAGTCAGCAAAAAGGAACGGATTGATGTGTTAGATGCTCATGACTGCCACTATTGTCCCACAGAAAACAGAATCAAGGAAATAGTGTCACAGTTAGAATATTACCCCGTAGTGATAAATACAGTTCAAGTGCTGCTGTTCTGTTAGCTGGAAAATCCTGACCTAATTGTTCCATTGTAATAGTGCACAAATCAAATACATCCTCATCACAAGGAACAGAAGTCAGGAACTTGCAGCTCTCTTTGCAGGCAGAAATGTCCTCATTCAAGGGTACAAGAAAGTCCATTGTGCCCCACAGGTGAGGTGCATGATTCAAGATTCAAGATTTTTATTCGTCACATACAAAATTATATACAGCATATATAATCAGCAGTGAAATGTGAGTCAGGTCCGCTCCATGGACAGTGCAATTATTTAGGAAAACACACAGATGAAAATATACATAAATGTAGCTATGTAAGAATGAGATAAAAGTAAACAATAAAAAATATAAGAATAAAATATAAAAAATATAAAAGTGTGTAATGTGGGAATAAATCTAGATCGCAAAATAATGTACATGAATGTAAACTGTAGACTTAAAATATTAAAAAATGTACAGGGATGTACAGTGTGCATATGTGCATTTAGCTGTGGTCTTAAATATTAAGATACACAGGAAGGTGCAGGAAGCAAATGTGCAAAACAGTTTGTAGCAAAACAGAGTGACACTGTCAGTGTGTCAGTGTGAGGTGGCTGGTTTTGAGTTCAAGAGCCTGATGGCCTGTGGGAAAAACTCCTCCTGAGTCTCGTTTTGCCATCAGGCTACGGTAGCACTTACCAGATGGCAGCAGAGTGAAAATGTGATTACTGGGGTGGGTGGAGTCTTTGGTGATTTTTGCAGCTCTGCTTCTGCAGCGTTTGTAGATGTCCTGCAGAGAGGAGAGCAGACCCTGAAATGCGCTCAGCTAAGCGCACAACTCTCTGCAGGGCTTTGCAGTCTTGACTGGAGCTGTTCCCATACCACACTGAGATACATTGAGTCAGTATACTTTCTATAGCTCCAGAATAGAAAGTTTTCAGGATTGCTGGTGAGACCCTGAATTTCCTCAGCTGTCGAGATAGTACAGTCTTTGCCTGGCTTTATTAACCTGTGTTTGAGTGTGAGTAGTCCAAGTCAGGTCCTCAGAGATGTTTACACCAAGGTACTTGAAGCTACTCACCCTCTCCACAGGGTCCCGCTTATCATAAGAGGGTGTAGGGCTGCTGCGTCTTCCTGAAGTCTACAATCAGTTCTTTTGTTTTGCTCACATTCAGAGAGAGGCAGTTGTCCTGGCACCATGATGTTAATTTCTCTACCTCATCCAAGTATGCGGTCTCATTATTGTTGTGAATGAGGCCCAGAACCACAGTATCATCAGCGAATTTGATAATGGATGTGGAGCTGTGCGAGGACACGCAGTCGTGTGTGTAGAGAGAGTAGAGCAGGGGACTCAGGACACAGCCCGTTCAGTGTGATGGAGCTGGAGGTGTACTGGCCTAGTTTCACCACTTGAGGTCTGCCGGTGAGGAAATCAAGGATCCAGTTGCAGAGTGAAGGATTCAGTCCGAGGCAGAGTTTCCGCTAGAAAAAAATTGTGCCGGTCAAAGTGACCGGCATAGGTTTCGTTTTCCGGACATTTTGATGATATGCCGGTCAAATATCGCCTCTTAATTAGTCAAGTTGAGGAAAACTGAAAGCAGTTTATGTAACTTAAAAAATTACATAATCAGGCCGTATATGTACGCCCTACACTTCGGCTTTTTCTCCGGTGGTGGCGGAGGCTCCGTGGTGGCGGAGGGTCCGCCACCACCGGCGGCGGAGGCTCCGCAGCGGAGCTGTCTGGCGGAGCCTCCGCCGCGGAGCTGTCTGGCTCTGGACATCTGAGGCTTCAGGCGCCCTGATTCAGTATCATCCTTCGCGCCTGGCCTCTGAAAAACCTTTAAGGCTAGTCTGCCTGGGCCTGGCCATATTTGAAACGTCTCTCAATAGTTCGTGGTTTAGGTCTATGTAGTATTTTCTGTTTATGTTCATTTACCATGTGCGTCGTGGTGAGAGGAAGAATGACTTGAAGTTAATCCGTTAACTCTTTTTAATAACCGTCAAGCACTGCAACAGCCTCCTTAACACATTACAACAAACTCAGATCACTCCGCCTCTAAGCGGGCACTATTTAACATTAGTATATGTACGCGGCACTATATACTACAGTCTATATTATAGCCGTTAGGCGTGCGCTTTATTTGAAATGCAACATGCGATGTTGTTTAAAAACTTTCAAACGGTCGATTCAGATTGTGTTGGGGCGGGCCGATTATAAAGCAGATTTAATCGGACAATTTGACCGGAGAGATTTAATTTTATCGGACATTTCATTTTTTTCCCGGCCAATGACCGGTAATTACCGGACAACGGAACCCCTGGTCCGAGGTCTATGAGTTTGAAGGCTAGCTTTATGGGGACTATAGTATTAAAAGCTGAGCTATAGTCAATAAATAGCAGTCTTATATAGTTCCTGTTATTGCTGTCAATGTGTGTGAGAGAAGAGTGCAGGATGTGAGAGATGGCATCATCTGTGGATCTGTTTGGGCGATAAGCAAACTGAAGGGGGTCCAAAGTATCCGGGATGGAGGAGCAGATGACGTTTTTAACCAGTCCCTCAAAGACCTTCATGACTATTGATGTGAGGGCAACTGGACGATAGTCATTTAGACAAGAGGGTTTATTGTTTTTTGGCACTGGGATGATGGTCGATTTTTTGAATGAGGTGGGAACCACCGATGTGGCAAGAGACTCATTAAAAATGCATGTAAACAAACCAGCGAGCTGATCAGCGCAGGACCGCAGAACACGCCAGAAATCCCATCAGGTCCAGCTGCTTTCCTTACATTCACTCGCTTTAGTGCCCTTCGAACCTCGTCCTCCGTCACGGTGATCACATGATGATCGCTGCTCTGACTGCTGCTCCCTGACGCGCTGAACGGCAGACTCGCACTGCTTTGATTGCTTTCGGCGGCCGAAAGTGTTAAGCTCGTCAGCCAGCGACGGATCTGCTCTCACCTCTGTAGAGGATTTTTTCCAAAGTCACAGATGGTCCTTAGTCCTTGCCACATGCGCCGGGAGTCATTTAGCTGGAAATGTGACTCAATACGTTCCTGTGTCTGTGTTTTGCGGCACTTACTGCGTGTCGGAGAGCATAGCACGATGCTTTGTACTGGCCATGTTTCCCGACAGAAGACCGGCGTTGTAAGCAGCAGTGCGTATGTTTATTGCTGCACGGATTGATCTGTCCACCCACGGTTTCTGATTGAGAAAGACCTTATAGTTATTGTGTCCGTAGCTTGTTCGGCTAGCGTGTTTACAAAGCTTAGCGCTACATCCGTGAACTCGCTGACGCCCAATGAGCTTGCGCGGCATGACCCAGTCACGCCATCGAGAGCCGCCTGTAACGTTGCTTGATTGGGCGGACTAACGCTACCACCACCTCTGCACCGGAGGTTCTTGAACGAGCCGTTGTTTATATTCCGTGTGAGGAAAATGGCGGCATGGTCCGATTTAAAAGCCGGTAGTGAGCGAGCTTTGTAGGCATTCTTAAACTGAGTGTAGCAATGATCCAGTGTATTCGGTCCTCTGGTTGGACAGGATACGTGTTGATAAAAATTAGGCATGACTTTCCTGAGTTTGGCTTTGTTAAAGTCCCCAGCGATGATAGTAGCAGCGCCGGGATGTTTGTTGATGTTGCCGCTGAGCGCATCGTGAAGCTCAGACAAAGCCAAGCCAGTGTCTGCTTGTGGAGGGATGTAAACAGCAGTTATGATGATCGATGAAAACTCCCGAGGCAGATAGGATGGGCGGCAAATAATGGATAGGTGTTCCAGATGAGGCGAGCAGGAGCGCGACAGAGTGGAGATATTCCTGGGGTCACACCATTTCTTGTTAATCATGAAACAAACTCCCACCCTTGATTTGCCGGCCTCGGCTGTCCTGTCCATCCGTAAAACAGAGAAGTTTTCAGACGGCGTTACAGCAGCGTCCGGGACCAAGGGCGTGAGCATGGTGCATAATGTTGGGTATTCCTGAAGACACACTTGTAGGGCCTGATGCGATGTGAGTTCCAAACATTTCTAATGTCATTTAGGTCCTCCTGCAAAATAATGGATGTTAATAAAATGGTAGAGGGTGTAATAAAATCAACATACATTTAAGAACAGTAAACTAACCTGAATGAAAGACATGAAGCAAAATTGGACAAGTGCTTTGTCAAGAAAATCCCCGCTGTCCTTCATCTTTAAGGTCAGCAAAAAACTGTATCCAGTGTTCAATTCCTTCCTTTCTTAACTGACCCCACCAGCTCTCGATCCTTTGATTTGCTGTGCTTGCTCCTGTGATAAAGCTCTGTGGGCCAGCTCGATCGTCTTGTCCATTGCGCCTCAAATACATTTGAATATTTCGTACAACAACATTCTCCGTCCCCTAACAACTAGTTCAAAGTTAGAATAACAACGACGGTACAGTCCATACGTTTTTAATATTCTCATCAAATGTCTTTTGCTCAAAATATTACCGTCCAAAGCAAGTGTTGCTAATATGTCGTCGTAACTCATCCCCAACATAAAGTATTGTTTGATTTTAGAGTCACGATCCATTGCATCCATGTACTTCCGGTACATCAAAAAATAGAATAAAGAAAATAATATATATCATAAATTAAGTCGTTCCCTCAAGATAATTAAGTTGTTCCCTCAAGATATTTAAGTCGTTCCCTCAAGATAATTAAGTCGTTCCCTCAAGATAATTAACTCGTGGGAACGTGATAATATCTCGTGGCCACGTGAAAATATAATATTTTGCTAATGTCACATGCGGGGCTCCGTAGTATCCTGAGTCGGACGGGTTGAGCTAAAATTCGCTAACTTTTTTGTCTTTAACGGGTGATCACGTCTTTTGTCTCTGGAGTTCAGACAACTAACTTGTCTTAAAATGAAGTGTAATTTCTTACGTTTCTAACCATATATTGTTTGAATTATTTCTTTGCGAAATGTTTTTACTGTGGCCGTAAAACGAGCGCTATCGCCCGAGCTCTTAGCCGGAAGCTACTATTATCCTGAGTCGGACACTCACCTTTTCGCTTGATTTTAGCTTTATTTTAAGTCTGGGATACACCAGTTGTTATTATTTAACACATCTGGTGTCTGATTTCTGCCTTTCAACATAAAATTACTTATTTTGTCTAATTCTTCACAATAAAATCTTAATGTAAAGGTGTTTGTAACACCACCTCCTGGGTGTTTTGTGAAATAGTTTTTCATTTCTTACCAATTTCTATTTACACACTCCTATTTGAAAATGAAATCATTATAAATTGAGTTTAAGTATAGTTAAACCATAATACTTTAGCTTATGTCAAAAGCAAAATGATGTTATAATGTAATGTATTGTCAACTCATTTTCAGGGTTGAGAACTTTCCATTGGCCTGGTACAATTAAAGACCATCTTAAAACTGATTTATTGTCATTTTGTACATTTTGACTATTTGTCAGTAACTGTCCCGGACACATCCATTGCACGGCCTGTCCGTCCTGAGAGTGGATCCTCCTTTTGTGGTTCTCCCTGAGGTTTCTCTTTTGCCCTGGCTGGGTTTTTATGAGTTTTTCTTTTGACCCTGACGGAAGGTCCCTAGGACAGGGGATGTTGTATAGTTCGGCCTGTTTTTCTTCATTTTTTGTTCATCCTTTTGCGGCAATTGTTGTTGTGATACTGGGCTATATAAATAAAATTTGATTTAGGCTGGACTTCAGGACTGATGGTGAGCTTCTCTGCCTCCTCTAGGGTTTGTGCCGTGGACTCTGGATTCTATTGGCCAGACTTTCTCTCTTTCTGAGCTGCCTCTTGTTTTGCATCTGTTAATTGACGAGAATAGAGTTTAGAAGTTATGTTTCAACAATTATATTAATCAGTATGTATATTGTTATAAAAATGTGGTTAAAGATTTTTAACCACACTAACATTAACATTTACTGTTCTTCTCCTGACAACAAAATAGATCTCACACTTTTTGCTCGCACAAACCTACCCTTTTTTTTTTATTGTTTGCACTCTTCTTTTTTTATTTTTCTGTCCCACTTAGCTTTTCTTCTACCCAAAACAAAAACAGATTTTCAATATAACATTCACACAGTACAACAACAGACAAATACACTGTACTTGTAAGAAGGCAGGGACATGACTCCAACAAGAAAAGCCCTAGTTATAATATTACAGGGTTAAAGCAAGGCCTAGCACTGTTATAAAGGGGCGGCAGTAGCTCAGTGGGTAGAGTGGTCGTCTTTCAACCGGAAGGTAGGCGGTTCGATTCCCACTCTCCCCACAGTTCATACTGTCGTTGTGTCCTTGGGCAAGACACTTAACCCACCTTGCCCCCAGTGACTGTAACACTGGTAATTACATTAGAACAATGTAAGTCGCTTTGGATAAAAGCGTCAGATAAATGTAAATGTAAATGTAACTGTAACAATATTGGACAAGTAGTAAGTTAATATCACTGTTTAATTTAACTTTTTGACAGCTCTTTTTACCGAGCATCTCACTGCTCTAATATCTGCAACATCAGAATCAAATGCACCGTCCATTACACTCAAAATTGAGAGTTGGACAACAATACCAAATTATCATCTGATTGTTTTCAGGACAGACTGTAAATGACCTAATACTGTTTGGGACATGTCCTGACACTTGTGGGGACATGTCCAGCCATATTTTAACACATGATCCTTATATTTCTTTGTGTTTTTTTTTCCTTTTTCCTTAAACAGGATATTATGATCAAAAACATATCTGTCTGGTAGTAAAAAATAACTCCACAGTTATTTTAAAAGCAGAACATATTTTTCTAACTTAGAATTATTAACAAACACATCAATCTGTTGCTCAAATTGATTTTACCAACTCTTTTCTTTTATGAAAATTTTTATTTTTCCCGCACCCTGATTCAGACACTCGCAAAGCCGAGACTGTTGCCAAAGTCTTTTCGGGGCAGTATTTTTTTTACTTTTTCACAGAGTAAAAAACACCATAAAGCTTGTGTCATACACTGGCCTGATCTTTCATCGGTTAGGAGTCAAACTTGCTAGAAACTGGACTTCTTTCAGCCCTAATCGTCCAGTTATTGATAAGATAACCACACTGTACACTCTACACTATCAGCTAGCCAGAGAGCAACTTGAGCATTCTTACGCTTTTTCTCAAAGAAAATTACTTTCATACAAACATTAGACACCTAAATATTGATAAAAATACCTGAAAATCCACATACAAATAGATAAATATGTATAGAACAGTGTGACTTACCCTTTGACGGTGATCGCTTGACAAATTAGCCATTAAATAAACGGAAACTGCACTATAAGGGGCGTGTCCGAATCAAGATAATAGTGACCGACTCAGGATACAGTTCCGCTATACCAAGTTGCGCTCATTTACACGTTATATGTCAAAACCATAACAACATTAATTCGATCACTTAAAAAGATATCACAGCTAGCATGAATAAATCTATTGTTTTGCTGTTAAACTATGTTTAATAACCATGTACACAATGCAAATAGTGTTTGGATTTGAGCAAGAAGTGACATGATAAATTGTATATCTGGATCAATTTTTTAAAGAAAAGCCAGTAAAAATAAATTTGAAACTCTACCTTAACAGTATTATGATTAACATCTAATTCTAAATTACCGTACTCTATGTAATTTTGATAGGGAAAAGTTATTAGCTAGGCTAAATAGCTGAGTAATGCTATATATTCAGCCACATAAGAGCTCTCAAAACCATCCATAAAAACCAAGAAAATCTTTTGTACCAGGCTGTAAACATGATTTTTACACCTGTAAAGTCGCCATTGGGTTTCTCCTTATATTTCCACTTTTGGAGCCTGCCCTCCTGGACGGCTGTATATTGCTGTATTTCGCTGAAAATCGCCATATGGCGGCGCCCTTACACGAGGACCATTTGAAAGGTACCATGGGAGAGGCTTGACTGGGACACAGTATCAACACCGCAGCAGCCCTCATTAGCGCGGTAGCTGAAGCTAACGTTTAGCATACTTTACCTAACTAGCAACATGACAAAATTGATTAATTAACTTTAGCTTTACTGGGAAGAAACATAAATTGTGTTTCAAAATATATGTTCACTCACCTCAGGACGCTGCTGCGGTGGTGGAATCCATGCAGGAGCAGCGTTAGGCACTGTGTTGCTTTTCAGCGGGAGCTGTTTTGAGAAGCACATTTCCACCTCCATTGCGTTGGAGAAGCAATCCCGCTTAAAATGCCCGCTGCAAACTCCAGCTCTCAGCGGGAACTCACGGTGTTCCAGGCCAAGTGCACACAGCCACTGGAGCCTAATTTCCAACTCAACTGGAAAGCAATGCCTAATGTTTTCAACACCCGCTAGTTGGGAACAAGATGTTTTTATACCAGGGGCGTGAGCCAATGTCAAGGGTGTGGTGGGGTCATGCCAGGGGCATGGGTAGTGAGCCGTTAGTCGAGCCAGTATATGTCACACAAGGAAACAAACTCAAATCAAAAAATTTAACTGCAGTAACCACTGTTCAACCTGAGGAGGGCAGCACTTAGACAGTTTTACACCATAAAATGTAAAATTAATATACTTTATACTCAAATGTCAAAACTTTTACTCAGATCTGTGAACAGCACTAATAATGCCCCATTCTTACAGATCAGTAACTAAAAAAAGTTGGTTTAGGGTTTAGTTACTCTTGTTACTGTGCTGTCAGACATAGGCTGTGTCCAAATTCAGGGTCTACATCCTTCGGAGTACTCATTTTAAGGATGTTACGTCACAGCGCCGCGATGAAGGCTGTCCAAATTTGTAGGATCCTTCAAATGCGGCCCACAAATACGGCCTCCTTTTCCCCAATTTGGAAGGATGGGTGGTGGATCCTTTCCCATCCTACCTATCCCATAATTCTTTTCGGCAGAGCGTAATGGCAGACGAAGCGAGCGGTAGCGGAGTGGGAGAGGAGTATGCTTTTAAATGTAAGTTTTTTAAAAACTGGCTTTAAAAAAAAAATGATGAGGCTTGATGCGGATGTGACAGCCGTCGATGGCACCTGCAGCTTTGATAAAAGCTCTGTGGCGTGCCAGCCCTGCAAACCCGTGGGACACTTCTTCCAGGTGCTCCGGGGTCTTCGGGAGGAAGATGACCTTGTGGCGAATGGCCACCACCTCCTCAGTCACTCGGTGGACAATGTAGTGGACGGTGGACCGGGGCATCCCAAACACTCTTGAGACCACCCTGTAGGATGCTCCACAGGCCAACCAGAAGAGAAACACCAGGGTCTCTATTGTAGCACCCCACCCATGTCTTCTCTCCTGGTTCAGGAGGTTCTGCAACACTGCCAGAGACTCCCTGCATAGCCGAAAGTCTGGTCGGGGATCTTCCTGGCTGAAGAAACGGTCCAAAACTGTGACACTCAGGTTAATCCTGCAGTAACGGGGTCTGGTCTGGTTAAGGAAAAGTAGAGAACAAATACATAATATAATTAGTACATTAGAATAAGTGTTTAACAGATAAAAGCATTATTCTACCATAAGACAAATTTAAATATAAAAACTCCAATTATTTTTAATACAATGCACATTATACATTAAACATGAATAATTATATACATATTATTGATATATATATCTATATATATATATATATAGATATATATATCTATATATATATATCATTATTTAGATAGATAGATAGATAGATAGATAGATAGATAGATAGATAGATAGATAGATAGATAGATAGATAGAGTTTCTCTGACAAAACAAGCTAAAGTTTATGCTTCAGTTTATGCTCAATGAATTTGACTTACTGTCTTGTAGTCTGATATAAAAAACTATCCGACAAAGAGCAAAGAAAGTATTTAATTTATTTAATTGTTTTATTTCTTCCAAAAGAATTAAAATGAGGAGAATAACTCTTTGTTTGTCCATTTTCCCGCTTCTTGCTTAGAAGGGAGGGAACTGAAAGAAGGGTAGGCTGTCCAAATTCACAAACACCGACTTCCGGGTTTTGCGGTCGTCGGAGGACCCCTCCTCCTTCAACCGGGTCCTAAGGAGGATGCAGACCCTGAATTTGGACACAGCCATAGTCTATAGTTACATCTGTTGGGTCTAATTACAGGCTCAAATCTCTTTCTCTCTCTATAAAGGTCTGTGCTATATTTTTAAACATATATATATATATATATATATATATATATATGTATATATATATATATATATATATATATATATATATATATATATATGTATATATATATATATATACAGCTTTTCTACCATGATTCTCTGCTAGGCTTTTAGGCTTGATTTTGAGCCCATCATCCATAAATCTGACTTTTTCAGCTTTTACGTCAGGCTGAGATGGCCAGGAATCAGGCCCAGGTCACCTGCTTGGAAGGAAGCGATGCTCACCAATATAACACCATTGCACAAATTATCACTGTGTAAAGTGGATTGAAACGTGCAAATTGCATGGGGTAGAAGTAGGATTAGAATTTACAAGAGTCACTAAAGGCTAAATGCTGCATCTGCAGCAGTGGCTACATCATTTGGCCAAATTTGTGTCTGGCCAGGCATTTGTCACGAGAATGCGCATGGGAGAATCTATGATGGGATGGTAGTGCACTTGACTTTATATCATAAAGTTGTGTGTTAAAATCATCTCTTGGGGAAAGATTTTAAATAAAGTAGGCTGAGAATGGCTAAAAATCTTTGTCATTAATTGCCGTAATCCAATTGTAGATTGAAAAATCCCAAAAAATCACTCCACTCACAGTGCCCTTCTACCATGATTGTCTGCTAGGGTTTTAGGCTTGATTTTAAGCACATCTGGCATAACGTGGACTTTGTCATCTTAGGTCAAACAGATAGAATGATCACTATTTGTTTAGACCTATAACATCAAGGGCTTTCAGGGTGAGGACGAGTCTATAGGCATCAAGTCTGAAGGTCAACACCGCACAGCAGTTCTTGGTAGTTCTTGTTTGAGAACAAACCTGACATGCTCTATGGCACAAATTGCCAAGGAGGATGAACCTGTTTTAACCCTTTCATCAACTTACTATAACACGCCACCAGTCATGAAGGGACAGCAAGGCAAGGTGGGGTTAAGAGAAACCTTGTTTTGCTGTTTAAATCCCTCAAAGCTTTTCAGGCCGCAAGATGCACTTTTAGTGTTTAATATATTTATTGATTTTTTTTTTTTCAATTTAAATTACAAGAACAAAACAGTATAATAAAACAATACTCAACAAAAAAACCAAAAACAAAAACAGAAAATAAAAAAAATAAATAAATAAAAACCCTCCCACAAAAACACAGTCCCCTGTCCCCCACTTACACAAAATTACAAATAAACAGAAAGAACAGACTCAATAATAATGTCAGCGAGAATAAAATATACAAAGCTAAGTTACTCTTGCACCTTTGTAGATGGTTTATCAAAAAAATCCAAGAAGGGCCTCCAAACCTGATTAAATTTATTTTCTGAACCCTTTAAGACAAACCTAATCCTCTCCAATTTTAAATGGAACAGCACATCTTTGATCCAATGTGACACCGTGGGTGGGGCAGCATCCTTCCACTTCAGAAGGATCAAGCATCGAAAAAACGACGTTTGAAAAAACAATGAGCCTTTGACCCCCAGCGGGCAATGTTAAACCCTCAGTATTGACCCCGAAAAGAAATAATAATGGGTTCAGTGTTATTTTGATTCCAAGTACACAAGTCAGTGCTTCACATATACCGCCCCAAAATTGTTGTAGTTTAGGACAGAGCCAGAACATGTGTATTAGAGTGGCCTCTGCTGTCTTACACCGATCACAGGTAGGGTCAAGTTGAGGATAAATCTTAGCTAGTTTTGATTTATGAAGATGTACCCGATGAACCACTTTAAACTGAATAAGGCAGTGTTTCGCACACATTGAGGATGAATGAATCTTCCTCAAAACGTCATCCCAATCTGATTTATTGATGCTAATTTGTAGATCTTGCTCCCAGGTCTTCTTAATAGCAGACATAGATGGGGAGTCTAAACGTGAAATTAAACCGAGGATTGTGGATTAGAAGCTGGTAGATGATATATTTATCAGACAACTGCTGAAAGGATGCAAATTTGTTGTCCAGAAATAAGTCGTTAAAAAGATTCAATCCCTGCCTTTGCCACCCATGAAACGCGGCATCCAGTGTTGATGGTGGAAAAAAATTATTAGATGCGATTGGAGTTAACAAACTCATCCTTAGAAGCAGGGCCGGCCCTGGCCAATTTGCTGCCCTAGGCAAGATTTCACCTGGTGCCCCTGGAATTTGTAAACTGATGCTGAATCGCTGGGCGGTGCTTAAGTGGAGGGAAGAGGTGTGCTTGATGCGGAATCGCTGGGCGGTGCTGAGATGGAGATGTCTGCAACAGGTGGCCCAGGATTTGCAGGGACGGGGTTCAGATATTTCAAAAGTGCATCTGAAGAGAGAAGAGGAGGATTCTATGTGACCATTGGGTGTTACATTTTATTATTAAAAAGCTGATGATAGTGAAACTATAAAAATATGGCAGAACCTAAACCACATTATCGCTTAAACACACAAACAGCAAGAATAATTACATCTGGTATTCATGCACAAAACTCTATTCATTGAGCACTTCTCTAGCATACAGTAGTTACATTTTCAAAATTAATTTTGAAAGTGTTTGTTTTCCAGTATATCTGGCATGGCAGCAATGTCCTACTAACTACACTTTATGATGTTATAACCATGAAACAGAGGAGAAACATAAATCTTTATTTAAATTGAATTTTAAAGTTGCTAAATCCATATATATAATACATATATATAAAAACATTTTATGTAGGACTCAGTCATTTTAAATAAAGATTTACGTTTATATAGCAACATTTTATGCAGAACTCATTTTAAATAAAGATTTATATGTCCCTCTGCCTGTGTACTCGTTGTGTTTTCTGGATCATCCTTCATTAAAGCCTGCGTTTGGATCACCACTGTCTGTCTCTACCGTGCAGTTCATGACACTATGTCATAAGCTAATTCAAATTAGCGAACGTTACAGGCATCGTTGAACTAACTTAATGCAACATAGATAAACTGATCATCATTACCTACCTCTGTCTTTTTCGCGTTTTTCTTCCTCTTCTCTTCTTTTTTTTCTTCCCTGGGCACCAGATGGCTTTGGTCTTTTTGACATAATGACAACTTATCAGTGTCAGTGAATTCGGCCATCTGTCAGTGAAAATCACACACAGGTAACGGATGTTTTTTTTTTTTTCAGCAGGGCGGGGGCGATGCGTCACTCAGTCGGACGGGTGGATCGGGATTCGGGAATTTGGGCGCTGGCGCCTCTGTGGGCGGAGCCCTTAGCATTTGCCTATTCTGCCTATGCCCAGGGCCGGCCCTGCTTAGAAGGCCAAAATGTTTACGAAACTGAACACATATTTTAATAGAATTTTGAACAATAGGGTTTCTAATTGTCAGGTTTTTAGATAAGGGAATTGATGCACCAATTACAGCCGGCAGCGACAAGGAATCAGAAGAAAGCCTCTCCATCTCCACCCATGCAGGCCCACTGTTGTCCGAGTAGTGCACCCAAAAGGCCAAACAATATAGATTGGCAGCCCAGTAATAATAGCGAAAATTTGGAAGGGCTAGACTACCGTCTTGTTTCAATTTCTGCAAATGTTCTTTTTGCCAACCGTGGCTTTTTGCCACTCCAAATAAATGATGAAATTACAGAATCAAGTTTTTTAAAGTAAACATTGGGGATGTACACAGGAAGACTCTGAAATAGATACAAGTATCTGGGTAATATAGACATTTTAATCACATTCACTCTCCCCACTAGTGAGAGGAAAAGAGGTGACCATCTCGACAGTTCCTGTTGAATTTTCAATTGCAGTTTAGTGAAATTTTCTTTGAAAAGATCACAAATTTTCCTTGTAACGGTAATACCAAGATAAACAAAACTATGCTTAGTAATCTTAAAAGGTACGGTAATTTTTGTTAAAACAGAGTCCGCAAGATTAAGTGGGAATAATTCACTCTTATGAACATTTAGTTTATAACCTGACACCTTCCCAAAATTATTCAGAAGATCCATAATGTGAGGAATAGTCGTTTCAGCCCTAGAGACAAACAGCAGGAGATCATCGGCATAAAGTGATAATTTGTGTTCAGTGCCCCACCTCAAGATACCGTGGATTACTTCTTATAGCTATGGCTAATGGCTCAATTGCCAACACAAAAAGGAGGGGACTAAGAGGACAACCCTGACGGGTGCCACGGTGTAAACTAAACGGTTTTGAATAAGTGTTGTTAGTGAGCACCATAGCTGAGGGGCCTGCGTACAAAAGCCTCACCCAGGGTTAGGAACTGGGTGAGGCTAAAGGAACTGCCAAACCCAAATCTACGCAAAGTCTCAAAAAGGTATTCCCATTCCACTCTATCGAACGCCTTCTCTGCATCCATGGAGAGAAGGCATTCAGACTCAGTTACACTGGGAGTGTACATGATATTAAGTAAACGGCGAATACTATAAAAAGAGCGCCAATTTTTAACAAAACCTGTTTGATCACGAGATACGATGTTAGGCAGAACTCTCTCTAAACGACAGGCCAAGACTTTGGTTAAAATTTTATAGTCGCTATTCAACAGTGAAATTGGCCTGTAAGAGCCACATTCTAAAAGGGTTTTTATCCTTTTTTGGGAGTAATGTAATGCAGGCCTGGTTTAGACTATCCGGAAGAGCCCCTCTGTTAAGAGAGTCTGTATACAATGTGGCTAAAATGGGGGTTAATTTGTCAGAGAATGTTGAATAAAACTCATTCGCAGACCGTCTGGGCCTGGTGACTTAGACTGTAAAGATTTAATTGCTGCCAAGATCTCCTGCTGCTGTATAGGTGCATCCAAGGCTGAGACCTCATCGGGAGACAAAGTTGGTATTTGCAGGCCTCTAAAGAAGTCAGAAAGAAGATTAGAATTACAGGTATTATTAGAGCTATACAAATCTTTGTAATAGTGCCGAAAAGCATCATTTATCTGCTGCTGGTCAGTAACAATCTCATCATTCCCCAATGTCACACCATTAATGGTTTGCTTCGCCCTTGCTCCCTTTAATTGCCTTGCCAGAAGCTCGCCTGCCTTGTCTCCATGCTCGTATATGTTACTCCGATTTTTTAGCAATAAATATTCTATAGAATGTGAAGGAAGTAAGTCATATTCTGCGCCAAGCTTCAAACGTTCTTTATACAGATCTTGAGAGGGGTTCTGAGAGTTACTATTATCCAGATCAGCAATTTGTCTTTCCAATTGTTTTTGCTTAGAAACAGAATCCCGTTTTTTTTTGGCCATGAAGGAAATCACCTGACCTCTAAGATAAGCCTTAAGGGCTTCCCAGACTGATGAAATAGAAACATCTGGTGTCATATTGATTTCTATGAACAGTGAAATTTGGTCAGAGATAAATTTTGTAAAGGTGTCATCACTTAAAAGAAGAGAGTTGAATCTCCAGAGCCGCCTGGTAGGGAAAACACCAGGTATGCTTAGTTTTAATAAGAGAGGTGCATGGTCAGATATTACAATAGGTTGATAGTTGCATGACTGAATATTAGTGGTCAGTTTGTTATCTGTAAAAAAAATAATCAATTCTGCTATAAGACTGATGGGCGTTTGAGAAGAAAGAATATTGTCTATCCTGTGGGTGCAAGAAACGCCAAATATCTGAAATACCATAAGTGGAGAGGAATGACTTTAAATAGGAAGTGGATTTAGATACTGTATAACCAAGCCTAGTAGATGACCTATCCATCCCGGGATCTAGATAGAGATTAAAGTCCCCTCCTAAGATGAGCATGTGTGAATTTAAACAGGGTATCCGTCCGAGGACCCAGTAGCGGTTTTAGGCACGGGCGAACCGGGCAGCCGCCTGGGGCGGCATTTTTTCGTGACACATTGGGGGCGGCAACACGAGCAGATTAGTTAAAAAAAAAAAAAATTCCTCTGCATCGCGAAGCGGTTTTTCATCATTTGTATCATTTCACTGTGTGTGGAATTGGCGAATTGGCGCTCCCTGCAGCTGCCGGCGCCCCTGCTGAAATGTACCATGCACAGAAGCTGTGTGTTGTGAGAGAAGTGTAAAAGGGGGTGGGGCGAGGGCGGGTGACATTTCACCTCTGGGTCTCTCTCAAATGGAACGGACAGCCTATAGTTCCTGCAAATGAAACTAGGTAATACAAAACAATTATGCGGTCATCAAGGTGAATTGGTTTAGTCTTGACTTCTGGTCGTGAGTGACAGTTGGGGGGGATGGGAAATCTGTTGATTGTCGAGTGCCAAATAAACAGAGATGGAGAAGAAAAGGTCAAAGCCATCAGGTGCCCAATTTCGGAAAAAAAGAAAAGAAGAGGAGGAGAAACGAGCAAAAATAAAGGTATGCAACTATGTTCTCTCTCTCTGTATGATTACAGTATCCATTTCATGAATGAAGAAGAGCTAATGTTAATTGGTGGTGGGTATAACTCTTTGTTAGCCTTTTGCTAATGATGCTTGCTATGCTTATACAACAATAATTTGGTTTCAACTCACTAATGAGATCTAATTTATAATATTGTGCTTTGCAATAAAACTGTTAAGAGTTCAGTTATTTCCATCTGTTGGTTTAACGTTAGGCTCTGTAAATAACCAACGGCATTTTCAAATATTTAGGTTAAAGATGAACATTTGCTATGTAGCTATTTGCTACACAGTGTGCTAAGTATAGTTTCCTAAGTATAGTTTTACAAGTCATAACTAAAAGTGTGTCATGCATAGAATTTGAGGCAGTAACCTAAAGAGCTAATAGTTCTTTCATGAAAGTTAGATTAATATACAAATTAATATCCTGAAACCCAAAAGATTTTGGTGATTAAAAAATAAAATCCCATTGTTTTTGCCTATACATATAATTTAAAGTAATTTTATTTTTTAAACAACTGAGTCCTAGTGACCATAGCATAACATGAATAAAATATAATTTTTCAATATATATATTTTTTTTTTACCATTTGTTTCTATGCTCTAAACAATGTGATGACATGGGGGAAAAAAACTAATAAAATAAATAAATGTTTTTTTTCCGGGTCTAGGAGGGTATAGCGTGTAATGACATACATTTAGTGTGTAAGAGCATGTTTATGTAACCCTTCTATTATGTTTTGAGTCAATTTGACTCCAGGCTGTTTTAGCTTTATAAAACATTATCCTATGGTCTTTTGATTTCAAATGCAATTCAATTGCAATTTCAGGAGCACTTCTAAAATATTTTGGAGCATCCTCTGCCACTGGTCAGGATGAGCCAACCACCTCCCCCGCTACACAGGCCTCTTCTGGAATGGTCTCGACCCTTCAGGATGAGCCAACCACCTCCTCTGCTACACATGTCTCCACAAATATCTGATATTGAGGATGAAGACCTCTTTGCCTCTACTTCTCCCCAGCATGAGCTTTCAGGTGTGTGTATAATAAAATATAACTGTGTGTGTGTGTGTGTGTGTGTGTGTGTGTGTGTGTGTGTGTGTGTGTGTGTGTGTGAGTGTGCGTGTGCGTGTGTGTGTGTGTGAGTGAGTGAAGGGGGGGCGCTCGAAAAGGATCTCGCCCAGGGTGTATTTCAATGTAGAACCGCCACTGCGAGGACCCGTGCAAAAAAGTGAGGATCATCGCAGTTTGGGGCATATATATTTGCTAATATAACATTAGTATTATAAAGAGAACCAGTAACTATGACATATCTACCATTGGGGTCGGCCAAACTTGATGATGGAGTAAAGGAAACACTTTTGTTTATCAAAATTGCAGCACCTCTCCCTTTACCTTGAAAAGTTGAGTGGAAAAGCTGCCCCACCCATCCACATTTCAAACGAGCAATATCCGTGGTTTTAAGATGCGTTTCTTGAATAAATGCTATACCTGCCCCTATATTTTTCAAGTGTGTGAGAGCCTTCTTCCTTTTAACTGGGTGGTTAAGGCCTTTAACATTCCAAGTGATAATATTAAGTGAGCAAGCCATTAAAGGCTCAGTTCATCTACTGACGCAGGCGGCGTCGAGATCGTAAACAGAGGCGGGGGAAGCGCGGATGTCTAAGAGCTAAGCTAAAGCTAACACCGCTCCGGCTCTCTTTACCCAGCATTTTCCTTGCTAATGTGCGGTCACTGGTGAACAAAATGGATGAGTTACGACTTCGCATCACCAACAGTAAGAGACTTTTGGACTGCAATGTCATGGTTTTCACAGAAACATGGCTACACAGCGACGTACCCAATAATGCTATTGAGCTAGCCGGGCGCTACACGCTCCAGGCAGATAGAACAGCAGAGGACTCCGGTAAAACAAGAGGTGGTGGATTGTGCATTTATGTCAACAAAGCTTGGTGTACAAACACTGTCATTGTTGGGAGACACTGCTCAGCTAACCTAGAGTTTCTCATGGTTAAATGTAGACCTTTTATCTGCCACGGAGTTCACTTCCACCATAATAACCGCAGTCTATATTCCACCGGATGCTAATGTCAAGCTTGCTTTGAATGAACTTCATGCAGCCATTAGTAAACAACAGACTGCTCACCCAGAGGCTGCTTTTATTGTCGCGGGTGATTTTAATCACTGCAAATTAAAGACAGTGCTCCCCAAATTCCACCAGCATGTTTCCTGCCACACCAGAGGAGACAAAACTTTGGATCATGTATACACAAACTGGAGCTTACATCGCGACCCCCCTCCCCCACCTCGGACAGTCTGATCACCTTTCTTTGTTTCTCACCCCTAAGTATTCACCCTCATCAATCGTGTGAAGCCATCAGTGAAGACCATCAAAGTGTGGCCAACTGGAGCAGACTCTTTACTTCAGGACATGTTTCAACACACTGACTGGAATATGTTTGCTTCTCAGGCTGCCTGTGGCTCTCACACGGACATTGATATCTACACCTCCTCTGTACTGGATCACATCAACTTCACCATTGACAGTGTTACAACAGAAAAACAGATAATAACATACCCTAATCAGAAGCCATGGATGAACAAGGAGGTGCGACTTCTGCTGAAAGCCCGCAACACTGCCTTCAGGTCAGATGACGCTCAGGCCTACAGTAAATCCAGGGCTAACCTGAAAAGGGGCCTCAAAAAGGCCAAGTACCGCTACAAGCTGAAGGTAGAGGAACATCTTTCTAACTCTGACCCCCGACGCATGTGGCAGGGCATCCAGGTCATCAGTGACTACAAGTCAGGCAACTCCACTCCAACGGTCACGGACGTCTCCTTCCTGAACGAAGCTAAATGACTTTTATGCTCGCCTAACAGCGACAGCAAGGAGACGGCCACCAAAATCTCACCTCAGCAGACCACCAACCTCTCAAACTCACCTCCACAGATGTCCACACTGCACTGAGCCGGATCAACGCACGCAAGGCTGCAGGCCCGGATGGCATTCCTGGACGGTGCTTAGGGCATGTGCTGAGCAGCTTGCAGGGTCTTCACAGACATTTTCAACCTGTCCTCACCCAAGCAACTGTGCCAACATGTTTTAAGTCCACATCCATTGTGCCAGTACCAAAAAACTCCTCCCCAATGTGCCTGAATGACTATCGCCCCGTAGCACTCACTCCCATCATTATGAAGTGCTTGAGCAACTGGTCCTAGCACACCTCAAAGACTGCCTCCCACTCACACTGGACCCACACCAATTTGCCTACTGCAGAAATAGGAGCACAGAGGATGCAGTATGCACAGTGCTGCACTCTGCACTCACACACTTGGACAATAACAACACATATGTTAGGATGTTGTTTGTTGACTTCAGTTCAGCATTTAACACCGTCATTCCTCTCCAAGTTGACCACAAAACTTGGAGACCTGGACATTAACACCTCCCTCTGCAACTGGATTATGGACTTTCTGACCAACAGGCCTCAGCATGTTCGGTCAGGCTACACCCACTCCACCACCATCACACTCAACACTGGCGTACCACAGGGCTGTGTGCTGAGCCCATTCCTTTACTCCCTTTACACCTACGACTGCAAGCCTGTGCATGGATCCAACTCCATCATTAAGTTTGCAGACGACACCACGGTGATTGGCCTCATCACAGACAACGATGAGACAGCCTACAGGGAAGAGGTACAGCACCTGGCCACATGGTGCGCTGACAATAACCTGCTCCTCAACACCACTAAGACAAAGGCTCATTGTGGACTTCAGGAAGAAAAAAGGAGGCACGCATGACCCCATCCACATTAATGATATGGTTGTTGAACGTGTCTCCAGCTTCAAGTTCCTGGGAATCACCATCTCGGAGGAACTGTCCTGGACCACAAACACCTCCAGCCTGGTCAAGAAGGCTCACCAGCGCCTCTTCTTCCTCAGGACACTGAAGAAGAACCAGCTGTCTTTAGCCATCCTGGTGAACTTCTACCGGTGTGCGATCGAGAGCATCCTGACCAGTTGCATCACAGTCTGGTATGGAAACTGCTCAGTGGCTGACCGCAAAGCACTGCAGAGGGTGGTGAAAACTGCCCAGCGCATCACAGGGACACCACTTCCTGCTATTGAGGACATCTAGAGGAAACGCTGTATACGTCGAGCTCGCAACATTCTTAAGGACTCCTCTCACCCTGACCAGAGACTGTTTAACCTCTTGCCCTCCGGGAGGCGCTTCAGGAGCTTCCGGACAAGGACCACAAGATTCAGGAACAGCTTTTTCCCTACAGCTGTCTCCTTACTGAACTCTGCCCTCTGACACCACCACACACACAGACTCCTCCCCACATCACCACTGCGTCTGACTGATTTATTTATTATTTACAACAAGCAAACAGTAAACTTGTTATTACTTCCACTACATCCATTTGCACACTGTAATATTTTCTATGCACTGTACTGTGCAGTGGCAGCAGTGGCTCAGTGGTAGAGCGGTCGTCCTTCAACCGGAAGGTAGGCGGTTCGATTCCCGCTCTCCCCACAGTTCATACTGTCGTTGTGTCCTTGGGCAAGACACTTAACCCACCTTGTCTACAGTGGTGTTCCAGCTGTAACACTGGTGAATGGAACCTTAATGTAAGTCGCTTTGGATAAAAGCGTCTGCTAAATGACTAAATGTAAATGTACTGTCCATTGCACTAGTGTAAATTATGTTCATAGTTCTGCCTATAGTGTACATACACTTTTACATAATCCATCTGTATAGTATGTTCATAGTACACCTACCTGTATATCATGCTTATAGTATTTAAAATCTGTCAATTATGTCCATAATACTTATCGGTATAGTTATTGTACATATTATAGACCTTGTATATTCTGTACTTACTGCTTATTGCACTTCTGGTTAGATGCTAACTGCATTTCGTTGCCTTGTACCTGTACTTGTGTAATGACAATAAAGTTGAATCTAATCTAATCTAATCTAAAGGGCAATATGTATTAAAAAAAAAAAAAAAAAAAAAAGTTTCATTAATAACTTGCATTAGACATAATTAAATAAAGTAAGTGGAAAGAAATAGTAGTATTAATAATATCCTGGCTGAAATTCCTGAGATAAAGTTCAGAACAATAGAATTTTGGTCTGTTAACATTCACAACGATGCACAAAAACCCTCCCGAAAAAACCCTGAACCCCCAGGTGACACCAGCTGCCAAAACAAACAGCACACCTACCCTATCCAACTCTAAAACTTCCATAAACTAATTCTAACTAAACTCCACAAAACCCCATAATAAAAAAAATAAAATAAGAGATGAAACCTACCACACAAAGAAACCTTAGCATCACGGTTAGCATAGTAAACATTGCACTAATGTTAAAAATTCTTACAGTTAAAAAACGTCCCATACTGGAGTGAGGAGCAGATTTTTTTTTAAGTCAGAGTGTTGTGGTTTTCACTCGCTCTGAGAGCGCTCCACTGCCGCTCCATCACGAGTACAATTCGTGCCAACGGCCGGCAAATAATAACTACATTTTAGCCAGAACTAGAGCTTAGGTCGGCTCAAAAAAAATCAAGCCCGACCCTACCCGAGCCCGTGCACCCGAGAGACCGGCCCTGCCCTACACCTTAACTTTAATTATGAGCCCGAGCCCGATTTAAACCCGACCATTTTTTAATACGTGGGCGTTCTGAGGAGAACGAGCCTGTAATGACTAATGAGCAGAGCGGAGCCGGTGTGATTCAGCTCAATAATCCGCAGGCGCGCGCTCATGAACCCACCTGTAAAATGATGTTCGTTCAAATCCAGCTCAGACATAACATAAATCTCTAGCTCTAGCTTGTTGTAGCCATTAAACAATGTTTTTTTTCTTTCATATTTATGTTTAAATATTTTCATTTAAAATAAATTTCATCTGATTATGATAGACTATAAGTGCAAAGATGCGAGTGGGTCAGAAATGATTTTGGTGGTTATATTTAGTTTAATATTAAGCCTTTCTTTCGTTTCGTACAAATTGTCTCTTAATTTTAATAAAGGGTTCTTCGGCCAATTGAATTTATTTAATAAATAAGAAGCAAAGTGGAGCGGGGGGCGGGAGATGGTAAACCCGGAGCTGGAGCGGAGTGATTCTTGAATGCATAGGGAGTGGAGTGGGGAGCGGGAGATGGTAAACCCGGAGCTGGAGCTGGAGCGGAGTGATTCTTGAATGCATAGAGCGGAGGGGAAATTGCCGCCGCCCGCCGCAGCGGGCGGGGCGGGCATCACGATGGTGTTTCTCCATCGTGATGTTGGTCAGCCATCGCCGATGGACGATGATATCGGCCATCGGCACAACCCTAGTGCACGATCCAACTCTGGCGGGGAAGGGAAAGTATCTTGGCCAAAAACATCTTGAAGCAGCAGTGAGAAAAATTTAGATGGTTGAGGACCTTCAATCCCCTCTGGTAGACCCACAATGCGCACGTTGTTCCGCCTGTTTCTCCCCTCTATGTCCGCTAGCTTCGTTTTAAGCTTTTCATTACAGGCCTGTAGCGTCACACAGTTAGCCTCCACTTTGGCAGGGCGCTGATGGAGAATTTTGGCGTTATCCTCCAGCGATGTTAGGCGTTCAACATGGCTATCCGATTCCTTTTGAAGTCCATCAAGTTTCTCATTTACTTCATCAAAGAAAGTTGCCTTCAATTCTGCGACTAGGGCCGTCTCTGTGTTCCGCTAGTAGGGCTACTATGTCGGCTCGACTGATAGCTGCAGAGGCAACAGTTTCCGACTCCGTTGATTTTTCAGCTGATTTACTAGATTTGGGTGGCATGACGGGACAAGTTGAGTGCAAATCTATAAAAGTGTCTCAAAGTTGTTTCATATCAAAGTAATCAGTTAGGTAGTTTCAATAAGTTGAAGAAAAGCGGGCGGTGGAAAAAACGTGTCTCTACCCCATGCTCGCCAAACCGGAAGTCCGCAAGATGCACTTTTGACGCAAAAGGTCCCAAAGGGTGCAGAACTTGTGATATCATTCCTAAATATTGAAATTTAAGCATGAGAAAAGAACCTGATATGCTCTGTGGGTAGTAAACCCTACTCGAGGCATAATTCCTTTGGCAAACTCAAGACCCTTTCAGCGAGGGTGCAACGAAGGAAGCAAGAGTTCTGAAATTGTCCCAGATGAAAGAATGGAGCATATTCTTCATCCAGAACAGAGCTAGCTTGCTCTGTGCTGCGGAGATTAGAAGAGATGTGGATTTAAACCCTACTTTGGGCTTTAAGGATGGTGCAACCTGCTTTATTTAAAACCGTACACATCAAGTCAACATGTCATTAGCAGAACAACTGTACTAATGTTTCTGGACATACACCTTAATGACGGGCTTATTTGAGAGAATGTCTTTTCATGCAATGGTCTCGCATAGCATCTAGTGCATTTTTAAAGCATCAGCTTACATTTTAACAGAAAGGATTTGAGATCATGCACAGATTGAGACCTCAATGGAGAGAACTGCGACAAGGTATGATGGGATTCAACTCCATGCAGAGCACAATGGATTAGCAGTCCATCGCCTTAACCACTCGGCCACCTTGTCTTCTGAAAAGGTAACCTATAATTTATTGGGTAGTTTCCCAGGTGACATTTCAACTGAGCACCAAAAGCAGATTTCAGTTTTCTTTTGAAAAAGGACCCGCTCCTGTTGAAAAGGTGACTCTCCACTCACAGCGCTTTTCTACCATGATTCTCTGCTAGGCTTTTAGGCTTGATTTTGAGCCCATCATCCATAAATCTGACTTTTTCAGCTTTACGTCAGGCGGCTGAAAGGCCAAAAGGCTGAGATGGCCAGAATAAGGCCCAGGTCACCTGCTTGGAAGGAAGCGATGCTCACCAATATAACACCATTGCACAAATTATCACTGTGTAAAGTGGATTGAAACGTGCAAATTGCATGGGGTAGAAGTAGGATTAGAATTTACAAGAGTCACTAAAGGCTAAATGCTGCATCTGCAGCAGTGGCTACATCATTTGGCCAAATTTGTGTCTGGCCAGGCATTTGTCACGAGAATGTGCATGGGAGAGTCTATGATGGGATGCTAGTGCACTTGACTTTATTTCATAAAGTTGTGTGTTACAATCACCTCTTGGGGAAAGATTTTAAATAAAGTAGGTTGAGAATGGCTAAAATCTTTGTCATTTATTGCCGTAATCCAATTGTAGATTGAAAATTCCCAAAAATCACTCCATTTACAGTGCCCTTCTACTATGATTGTCTGCTAGGGTTTTAGGCTTGATTTTAAGCACATCTGGCATAACGTGGACTTTGTCATCTTATATAGGTCAAACAGATAGAATGATCACTATTTGTTTAGACCTATAACATCAAGGGCTTTCAGGGTGAGGACGAGTCTATAGGCATCAAGTCTGAAGGTCAACACCGCACAGCAGTTCTTGGTAGTTCTTGTTTGAGAACAAACCTGACATGCTCTATGGCACAGATTGCCAAGGAGGGTGAAACCTGTTTTAACCCTTTCATCAACTTAGTATAACACACAACCAGTCATGAAGGGACCACAAGGCAAGGTGGGGTTAAGAGAAACCTTGTTTTGCTGTTTAAATCCCTCAAAGCTTTTCAGGCCGCAAGATGCACTTGTGAGGAAAAAAGGTCCCAAAGGGTGCAGAACTTGTGATATCATTCCTAAATATTGAAATTTAAGCATGAGAAAAGAACCTGATATGCTCTGTGGGTACTAAACCCTACTCGAGGCATAATTCCTTTGGCAAACTCAAGACCCTTTCAGGGAGGGTGCAACGAAGGAAGCAAGAGTTGTGAAATTGTCCCAGATGAAAGAATGGAGCATAATCTTCATCTAGAACAGAGCTAGCTTGCTCTGTGCTTTGAAGATTAGTAGAGGCGTGGATTTAAACCCTACTTTGTGCTTTAAGGATGGTGCAACCTGCTTTATTTAAACCCATACACAACATTAAAAGAGGGAGGAACTAAAAGGGAACATGTGGTTACCAGAACATATGTACTAATGTTTCTGGACCTACACCTTAATGAAGGGGTTATTTGAGAGAATGTCTTTTCAGGCAATGGTCTCGCACAGCATCTAGTGCATTTTTAAAGCATCAGCTTACCTTTTAACAAAAAGGATTTAAGATCATGCACAGATTGAGACTTATAATCTTCAATGGAGAGAACTGCGACAAGGATGGGATTCGAACCCATGCGTGCAGAGCACAATGGATTAGCAGTCCATCGCCTTAACCACTCGGCCACCTTGTCTTCTGAAAAGGTAACCTATAATTTATTGGGTAGTTTCAGGTGACATTTCAACTGAGCACCAAAAGCAGATTTCAGTTTTCTTTGAAAAAGGACCTGCTCCTGTTGAAAAGGTGACTCTCCACTCACAGCGCTTTTCTACCATGATTCTCTGCTAGGCTTTTAGGCTTGATTTTGAGCCCATCATCCATAAATCTGACTTTTTAGCTTTTACGTCCAGGCGGCTGAAAGGCCAAAAGGCTGAGATGGCCAGGAATAAGGCCCAGGTCACCTGCTTGGAAGGAAGCGATGCTCACCAATATAACACCATTGCACAAATTATCACTGTGTAAAGTGGATTGAAACGTGCAAATTGCATGGGGTAGAAGTAGGATTAGAATTTACAAGAGTCACTAAAGGCTAAATGCTGCATCTGCAGCAGTGGCTACATCATTTGGCCAAATTTGTGTCTGGCCAGGCATTTGTCACGAGAATGTGCATGGGAGAGTCTATGATGGGATGCTAGTGCACTTGACTTTATTTCATAAAGTTGTGTGTTACAATCACCTCTTGGGGAAAGATTTTAAATAAAGTAGGTTGAGAAAGGCTAAAAATCTTTGTCATTTATTGCCGTAATCCAATTGTAGATTGAAAAATCCCAAAAAATCACTCCATTTACAGTGCCCTTCTACCATGATTGTCTGCTAGGGTTTTAGGCTTGATTTTAAGCACATTTGGCATAACGTGGACTTTGTCATCTTATATAGGTCAAACAGATAGAATGATCACTATTTGTTTAGACCTATAACATCAAGGGCTTTCAGGGTGAAGACGAGTCTATAGGCATCAAGTCTGAAGGTCAACACCGCACAGCAGTTCTTGGTAGTTCTTGTTTGAGAACAAACCTGACATGCTCAATGGCACAGATTGCCAAGGAGGGTGAAACCTGTTTTAACCCTTTCATTAACTTACTATAACACGCCACCAGTCATGAAGGGACAGCAAGGCAAGGTGGGGTTAAGAGAAACCTTGTTTTGCTGTTTAAATCCCTCAAAGCTTTTCAGGCCGCAAGATGCACTTGTGAGGAAAAAGGTCCCAAAGGGTGCAGAACTTGTGATATCATTCCTAAATATTGAAATTTAAGCATGAGAAAAGAACCTGATATGCTCTGTGGGTACTAAACCCTACTCGAGGCATAATTCCTTTGGCAAACTCAAGACCCTTTCAGGGAGGGTGCAACGAAGGAAGCAAGAGTTGTGAAATTGTCCCAGATGAAAGAATGGAGCATAATCTTCATCTAGAACAGAGCTAGCTTGCTCTGTGCTTTGAAGATTAGTAGAGGCGTGGATTTAAACCCTACTTTGTGCTTTAAGGATGGTGCAACCTGCTTTATTTAAACCCATACACAACATTAAAAGAGGGAGGAACTAAAAGGGAACATGTGGTTACCAGAACATATGTACTAATGTTTCTGGACCTACACCTTAATGAAGGGGTTATTTGAGAGAATGTCTTTTCAGGCAATGGTCTCGCACAGCATCTAGTGCATTTTTAAAGCATCAGCTTACCTTTTAACAGAAAGGATCATACACACATTGAGACTTATAATCTTCAATGGAGAGAACTGCGACAAGGATGGGATTCGAACCCATGCGTGCAGAGCACAATGGATTAGCAGTCCATCGCCTTAACCACTCGGCCACCTTGTCTTCTGAAAAGGTAACCTATAATTTATTGGGTAGTTTCAGGTGACATTTCAACTGAGCACCAAAAGCAGATTTCAGTTTTCTTTTGAAAAAGGACCCGCTCCTGTTGAAAAGGTGACTCTCCACTCACAGCGCTTTTCTACCATGATTCTCTGCTAGGCTTTTAGGCTTGATTTTGAGCCCATCATCCATAAATCTGACTTTTTAGCTTTTACGTCAGGCGGCTGAAAGGCCAAAAGGCTGAGATGGCCAGGAATAAGGCCCAGGTCACCTGCTTGGAAGGAAGCGATGCTCACCAATATAACACCATTGCACAAATTATCACTGTGTAAAGTGGATTGAAACGTGCAAATTGCATGGGGTAGAAGTAGGATTAGAATTTACAAGAGTCACTAAAGGCTAAATGCTGCATCTGCAGCAGTGGCTACATCATTTGGCCAAATTTGTGTCTGGCCAGGCATTTGTCACGAGAATGTGCATGGGAGAGTCTATGATGGGATGCTAGTGCACTTGACTTTATTTCATAAAGTTGTGTGTTACAATCACCTCTTGGGGAAAGATTTTAAATAAAGTAGGTTGAGAAAGGCTAAAAATCTTTGTCATTTATTGCCGTAATCCAATTGTAGATTGAAAAATCCCAAAAATCACTCCATTTACAGTGCCCTTCTACCATGATTGTCTGCTAGGGTTTTAGGCTTGATTTTAAGCACATTTGGCATAACGTGGACTTTGTCATCTTATATAGGTCAAACAGATAGAATGATCACTATTTGTTTAGACCTATAACATCAAGGGCTTTCAGGGTGAAGACGAGTCTATAGGCATCAAGTCTGAAGGTCAACACCGCACAGCAGTTCTTGGTAGTTCTTGTTTGAGAACAAACCTGACATGCTCAATGGCACAGATTGCCAAGGAGGGTGAAACCTGTTTTAACCCTTTCATTAACTTACTATAACACGCCACCAGTCATGAAGGGACAGCAAGGCAAGGTGGGGTTAAGAGAAACCTTGTTTTGCTGTTTAAATCCTTCAAAGCTTTTCAGGCCGCAAGATGCACTTGTGAGGAAAAAGGTCCCAAAGGGTGCAGAACTTGTGATATCATTCCTAAATATTGAAATTTAAGCATGAGAAAAGAACCTGATATGCTCTGTGGGTACTAAACCCTACTCGAGGCATAATTCCTTTGGCAAACTCAAGACCCTTTCAGGGAGGGTGCAACGAAGGAAGCAAGAGTTGTGAAATTGTCCCAGATGAAAGAATGGAGCATAATCTTCATCTAGAACAGAGCTAGCTTGCTCTGTGCTTCAAGATTAGTAGAGGCGTGATTTAAACCCTACTTTGTGCTTTAAGGATGGTGCAACCTGCTTTATTTAAACCCATACACAACATTAAAAGAGGGAGGAACTAAAAGGGAACATGTGGTTACCAGAACATCTGTACTAATGTTTATTTGAGAGAATGTCTTTTCAGGCAATGGTCTCGCACAGCATCTAGTGCATTTTTAAAGCATCAGCTTACCTTTTAACAGAAAGGATCATACACACATTGAGACTTATTATCTTCAATGGAGAGAACTGCGACAAGGATGGGATTCGAACCCATGCAGAGCACAATGGATTAGCAGTCCATCGCCTTAACCACTCGGCCACCTTGTCTTCTGAAAAGGTAACCTATAATTTATTGGGTAGTTTCCCAGGTGACATTTCAACTGAGCACCAAAAGCAGATTTCAGTTTTCTTTTGAAAAGGACCTGCTCCTGTTGAAAAGGTGACTCTCCACTCACAGCGCTTTTCTACCATGATTCTCTGCTAGGCTTTTAGGCTTGATTTTGAGCCCATCATCCATAAATCTGACTTTTTTAGCTTTTACGTCAGGCGGCTGAAAGGCCAAAAGGCTGAGATGGCCAGGAATAAGGCCCAGGTCACCTGCTTGGAAGGAAGCGATGCTCACCAATATAACACCATTGCACAAATTATCACTGTGTAAAGTGGATTGAAACGTGCAAATTGCATGGGGTAGAAGTAGGATTAGAATTTACAAGAGTCACTAAAGGCTAAATGCTGCATCTGCAGCAGTGGCTACATCATTTGGCCAAATTTGTGTCTGGCCAGGCATTTGTCACGAGAATGCGCATGGGGAAGTCTATGATGGGATGCTAGTGCACTTGACTTTATTTCATAAAGTTGTGTGTTACAATCACCTCTTGGGGAAAGATTTTAAATAAAGTAGGTTGAGAATGGCTAAAAATCTTTGTCATTTATTGCCGTAATCCAATTGTAGATTGAAAAATCCCAAAAAATCACTCCATTTACAGTGCCCTTCTACCATGATTGTCTGCTAGGGTTTTAGGCTTGATTTTAAGCACATCTGGCATAACGTGGACTTTGTCATCTTATATAGGTCAAACAGATAGAATGATCACTATTTGTTTAGACCTATAACATCAAGGGCTTTCAGGGTGAGGACGAGTCTATAGGCATCAAGTCTGAAGGTCAACACCGCACAGCAGTTCTTGGTAGTTCTTGTTTGAGAACAAACCTGACATGCTCTATGGCACAGATTGCCAAGGAGGGTGAAACCTGTTTTAACCCTTTCATCAACTTACTATAACACGCCACCAGTCATGAAGGGACAGCAAGGCAAGGTGGGGTTAAGAGAAACCTTGTTTCGCTGTTTAAATCCTCAAAGCTTTTCAGGCCGCAAGATGCACTTGTGAGGAAAAAGGTCCCAAAGGGTGCAGAACTTGTGATATCATTCCTAAATATTGAAATTTAAGCATGAGAAAAGAACCTGATATGCTCTGTGGGTACTAAACCCTACTGAGGCATAATTCCTTTGGCAAACTCAAGACCCTTTCAGGAGGGTGCAACGAAGGAAGCAAGAGTTGTGAAATTGTCCCAGATGAAAGAATGGAGCATAATCTTCATCTAGAACAGAGCTAGCTTGCTCTGTGCTTGAAGATTAGTAGAGGCGTGGATTTAAACCCTACTTTGTGCTTTAAGGATGGTGCAACCTGCTTTATTTAAACCCATACACAACATTAAAAGAGGGAGGAACTAAAAGGGAACATGTGGTTACCAGAACATATGTACTAATGTTTCTGGACCTACACCTTAATGAAGGGGTTATTTGAGAGAATGTCTTTTCAGGCAATGGTCTCGCACAGCATCTAGTGCATTTTTAAAGCATCAGCTTACCTTTTAACAGAAAGGATCATACACACATTGAGACTTATAATCTTCAATGGAGAGAACTGCGACAAGGATGGGATTCGAACCCATGCGTGCAGAGCACAATGGATTAGCAGTCCATCGCCTTAACCACTCGGCCACCTTGTCTTCTGAAATGGTAACCTATAATTTATTGGGTAGTTTCCCAGGTGACATTTCAACTGAGCACCAAAAGCAGATTTCAGTTTTCTTTGAAAAAGGACCTGCTCCTGTTGAAAAGGTGACTCTCCACTCACAGCGCTTTTCTACCATGATTCTCTGCTAGGCTTTTAGGCTTGATTTTGAGCCCATCATCCATAAATCTGACTTTTTAGCTTTACGTCAGGCGGCTGAAAGGCCAAAAGGCTGAGATGGCCAGGAATAAGGCCCAGGTCACCTGCTTGGAAGGAAGCGATGCTCACCAATATAACACCATTGCACAAATTATCACTGTGTAAAGTGGATTGAAACGTGCAAATTGCATGGGGTAGAAGTAGGATTAGAATTTACAAGAGTCACTAAAGGCTAAATGCTGCATCTGCAGCAGTGGCTACATCATTTGGCCAAATTTGTGTCTGGCCAGGCATTTGTCACGAGAATGTGCATGGGAGAGTCTATGATGGGATGCTAGTGCACTTGACTTTATATCATAAAGTTGTGTGTTACAATCACCTCTTGGGGAAAGATTTTAAATAAAGTAGGTTGAGAAAGGCTAAAAATCTTTGTCATTTATTGCCGTAATCCAATTGTAGATTGAAAAATCCCAAAAAATCACTCCATTTACAGTGCCCTTCTACCATGATTGTCTGCTAGGGTTTTAGGCTTGATTTTAAGCACATTTGGCATAACGTGGACTTTGTCATCTTATATAGGTCAAACAGATAGAATGATCACTATTTGTTTAGACCTATAACATCAAGGGCTTTCAGGGTGAAGACGAGTCTATAGGCATCAAGTCTGAAGGTCAACACCGCACAGCAGTTCTTGGTAGTTCTTGTTTGAGAACAAACCTGACATGCTCAATGGCACAGATTGCCAAGGAGGGTGAAACCTGTTTTAACCCTTTCATTAACTTACTATAACACGCCACCAGTCATGAAGGGACAGCAAGGCAAGGTGGGGTTAAGAGAAACCTTGTTTCGCTGTTTAAATCCTTCAAAGCTTTTCAGGCCGCAAGATGCACTTGTGAGGAAAAAGGTCCCAAAGGGTGCAGAACTTGTGATATCATTCCTAAATATTGAAATTTAAGCATGAGAAAAGAACCTGATATGCTCTGTGGGTACTAAACCCTACTCGAGGCATAATTCCTTTGGCAAACTCAAGACCCTTTCAGGGAGGGTGCAACGAAGGAAGCAAGAGTTGTGAAATTGTCCCAGATGAAAGAATGGAGCATAATCTTCATCTAGAACAGAGCTAGCTTGCTCTGTGCTTTGAAGATTAGTAGAGGCGTGGATTTAAACCCTACTTTGTGCTTTAAGGATGGTGCAACCTGCTTTATTTAAACCCATACACAACATTAAAAGAGGGAGGAACTAAAAGGGAACATGTGGTTACCAGAACATCTGTACTAATGTTTATTTGAGAGAATGTCTTTTCAGGCAATGGTCTCGCACAGCATCTAGTGCATTTTTAAAGCATCAGCTTACCTTTTAACAGAAAGGATCATACACACATTGAGACTTATTATCTTCAATGGAGAGAACTGCGACAAGGATGGGATTCGAACCCATGCGTGCAGAGCACAATGGATTAGCAGTCCATCGCCTTAACCACTCGGCCACCTTGTCTTCTGAAAAGGTAACCTATAATTTATTGGGTAGTTTCCCAGGTGACATTTCAACTGAGCACCAAAAGCAGATTTCAGTTTTCTTTTGAAAAAGGACCCGCTCCTGTTGAAAAGGTGACTCTCCACTCACAGCGCTTTTCTACCATGATTCTCTGCTAGGCTTTTAGGCTTGATTTTGAGCCCATCATCCATAAATCTGACTTTTTTAGCTTTTACGTCAGGCGGCTGAAAGGCCAAAAGGCTGAGATGGCCAGGAATAAGGCCCAGGTCACCTGCTTGGAAGGAAGCGATGCTCACCAATATAACACCATTGCACAAATTATCACTGTGTAAAGTGGATTGAAACGTGCAAATTGCATGGGGTAGAAGTAGGATTAGAATTTACAAGAGTCACTAAAGGCTAAATGCTGCATCTGCAGCAGTGGCTACATCATTTGGCCAAATTTGTGTCTGGCCAGGCATTTGTCACGAGAATGTGCATGGGAGAGTCTATGATGGGATGTAGTGCACTTGACTTTATTTCATAAAGTTGTGTGTTACAATCACCTCTTGGGGAAAGATTTTAAATAAAGTAGGTTGAGAAAGGCTAAAAATCTTTGTCATTTATTGCCGTAATCCAATTGTAGATTGAAAAATCCCAAAAAATCACTCCATTTACAGTGCCCTTCTACCATGATTGTCTGCTAGGGTTTTAGGCTTGATTTTAAGCACATTTGGCATAACGTGGACTTTGTCATCTTATATAGGTCAAACAGATAGAATGATCACTATTTGTTTAGACCTATAACATCAAGGGCTTTCAGGGTGAAGAAGTCTATAGGCATCAAGTCTGAAGGTCAACACCGCACAGCAGTTCTTGGTAGTTCTTGTTTGAGAACAAACCTGACATGCTCAATGGCACAGATTGCCAAGGAGGGTGAAACCTGTTTTAACCCTTTCATTAACTTACTATAACACGCCACCAGTCATGAAGGGACAGCAAGGCAAGGTGGGGTTAAGAGAAACCTTGTTTCGCTGTTTAAATCCTTCAAAGCTTTTCAGGCCGCAAGATGCACTTGTGACGAAAAAGGTCCCAAAGGGTGCAGAACTTGTGATATCATTCCTAAATATTGAAATTTAAGCATGAGAAAAGAACCTGATATGCTCTGTGGGTACTAAACCCTACTGGCATAATTCCTTTGGCAAACTCAAGACCCTTTCAGGGAGGGTGCAACGAAGGAAGCAAGAGTTGTGAAATTGTCCCAGATGAAAGAATGGAGCATAATCTTCATCTAGAACAGAGCTAGCTTGCTCTGTGCTTCGAAGATTAGTAGAGGCGTGGATTTAAACCCTACTTTGTGCTTTAAGGATGGTGCAACCTGCTTTATTTAAACCCATACACAACATTAAAAGAGGGAGGAACTAAAAGGGAACATGTGGTTACCAGAACATCTGTACTAATGTTTATTTGAGAGAATGTCTTTTCAGGCAATGGTCTCGCACAGCATCTAGTGCATTTTTAAAGCATCAGCTTACCTTTTAACAGAAAGGATCATACACACATTGAGACTTATTATCTTCAATGGAGAGAACTGCGATAAGGATGGGATTCGAACCCATGCGTGCAGAGCACAATGGATTAGCAGTCCATCGCCTTAACCACTCGGCCACCTTGTCTTCTGAAATTCCTATAATTTATTGGGTAGTTTCCCAGGTGACATTTCAACTGAGCACCAAAAGCAGATTTCAGTTTTCTTTTGAAAAAGGACCCGCTCCTGTTGAAAAGGTGACTCTCCACTCACAGCGCTTTTCTACCATGATTCTCTGCTAGGCTTTTAGGCTTGATTTTGAGCCCATCATCCATAAATCTGACTTTTTCAGCTTTTACGTCAGGCGGCTGAAAGGCCAAAAGGCTGAGATGGCCAGGAATCAGGCCCAGGTCACCTGCTTGGAAGGAAGCGATGCTCACCAATATAACACCATTGCACAAATTATCACTGTGTAAAGTGGATTGAAACGTGCAAATTGCATGGGGTAGAAGTAGGATTAGAATTTACAAGAGTCACTAAAGGCTAAATGCTGCATCTGCAGCAGTGGCTACATCATTTGGCCAAATTTGTGTCTGGCCAGGCATTTGTCACGAGAATGCGCATGGGGGAATCTATGATGGGATGCTAGTGCACTTGACTTTATTTCATAAAGTTGTGTGTTACAATCACCTCTTGGGGAAAGATTTTAAATAAAGTAGGTTGAGAATGGCTAAAAATCTTTGTCATTTATTGCCGTAATCCAATTGTAGATTGAAAATCCCAAAAATCACTCCATTTACAGTGCCCTTCTACCATGATTGTCTGCTAGGGTTTTAGGCTTGATTTTAAGCACATCTGGCATAACGTGGACTTTGTCATCTTATATAGGTCAAACAGATAGAATGATCACTATTTGTTTAGACCTATAACATCAAGGGCTTTCAGGGTGAGGACGAGTCTATAGGCATCAAGTCTGAAGGTCAACACCGCACAGCAGTTCTTGGTAGTTCTTGTTTGAGAACAAACCTGACATGCTCTATGGCACAGATTGCCAAGGAGGGTGAAACCTGTTTTAACCCTTTCATCAACTTAGTATAACACACAACCAGTCATGAAGGGACCAGCAAGGCAAGGTGGGGTTAAGAGAAACCTTGTTTTGCTGTTTAAATCCCTCAAAGCTTTTCAGGCCGCAAGATGCACTTGTGAGGAAAAAGGTCCCAAAGGGTGCAGAACTTGTGATATCATTCCTAAATATTGAAATTTAAGCATGAGAAAAGAACCTGATATGCTCTGTGGGTACTAAACCCTACTCGAGGCATAATTCCTTTGGCAAACTCAAGACCCTTTCAGGAGGGTGCAACGAAGGAAGCAAGAGTTGTGAAATTGTCCCAGATGAAAGAATGGAGCATAATCTTCATCTAGAACAGAGCTAGCTTGCTCTGTGCAAAGATTAGTAGAGGCGTGGATTTAAACCCTACTTTGTGCTTTAAGGATGGTGCAACCTGCTTTATTTAAACCCATACACAACATTAAAAGAGGGAGGAACTAAAAGGGAACATGTGGTTACCAGAACATATGTACTAATGTTTCTGGACCTACACCTTAATGAAGGGGTTATTTGAGAGAATGTCTTTTCAGGCAATGGTCTCGCACAGCATCTAGTGCATTTTTAAAGCATCAGCTTACCTTTTAACAAAAAGGATTTAAGATCATGCACAGATTGAGACTTATAATCTTCAATGGAGAGAACTGCGACAAGGATGGGATTCGAACCCATGCGTGCAGAGCACAATGGATTAGCAGTCCATCGCCTTAACCACTCGGCCACCTTGTCTTCTGAAATTCCTATAATTTATTGGGTAGTTTCCCAGGTGACATTTCAACTGAGCACCAAAAGCAGATTTCAGTTTTCTTTTGAAAAAGGACCCGCTCCTGTTGAAAAGGTGACTCTCCACTCACAGCGCTTTTCTACCATGATTCTCTGCTAGGCTTTTAGGCTTGATTTTGAGCCCATCATCCATAAATCTGACTTTTTTAGCTTTTACGTCAGGCGGCTGAAAGGCCAAAAGGCTGAGATGGCCAGGAATAAGGCCCAGGTCACCTGCTTGGAAGGAAGCGATGCTCACTATAACACCATTGCACAAATTATCACTGTGTAAAGTGGATTGAAACGTGCAAATTGCATGGGGTAGAAGTAGGATTATAATTTACAAGAGTCACTAAAGGCTAAATGCTGCATCTGCAGCAGTGGCTACATCATTTGGCCAAATTTGTGTCTGGCCAGGCATTTGTCACGAGAATGTGCATGGGAGAGTCTATGATGGGATGGTAGTGCACTTGACTTTATATCATAAAGTTGTGTGTTACAATCACCTCTTGGGGAAAGATTTTAAATAAAGTAGGTTGAGAAAGGCTAAAAATCTTTGTCATTTATTGCCGTAATCCAATTGTAGATTGAAAAATCCCAAAAAATCACTCCATTTACAGTGCCCTTCTACCATGATTGTCTGCTAGGGTTTTAGGCTTGATTTTAAGCACATTTGGCATAACGTGGACTTTGTCATCTTATATAGGTCAAACAGATAGAATGATCACTATTTGTTTAGACCTATAACATCAAGGGCTTTCAGGGTGAAGACGAGTCTATAGGCATCAAGTCTGAAGGTCAACACCGCACAGCAGTTCTTGGTAGTTCTTGTTTGAGAACAAACCTGACATGCTCAATGGCACAGATTGCCAAGGAGGGTGAAACCTGTTTTAACCCTTTCATTAACTTACTATAACACGCCACCAGTCATGAAGGGACAGCAAGGCAAGGTGGGGTTAAGAGAAACCTTGTTTCGCTGTTTAAATCCTTCAAAGCTTTTCAGGCCGCAAGATGCACTTGTGACGAAAAAGGTCCCAAAGGGTGCAGAACTTGTGATATCATTCCTAAATATTGAAATTTAAGCATGAGAAAAGAACCTGATATGCTCTGTGGGTACTAAACCCTACTCGAGGCATAATTCCTTTGGCAAACTCAAGACCCTTTCAGGGAGGGTGCAACGAAGGAAGCAAGAGTTGTGAAATTGTCCCAGATGAAAGAATGGAGCATAATCTTCATCTAGAACAGAGCTAGCTTGCTCTGTGCTTCGAAGATTAGTAGAGGCGTGGATTTAAACCCTACTTTGTGCTTTAAGGATGGTGCAACCTGCTTTATTTAAACCCATACACAACATTAAAAGAGGGAGGAACTAAAAGGAACATGTGGTTACCAGAACATCTGTACTAATGTTTATTTGAGAGAATGTCTTTTCAGGCAATGGTCTCGCACAGCATCTAGTGCATTTTTAAAGCATCAGCTTACCTTTTAACAGAAAGGATCATACACACATTGAGACTTATTATCTTCAATGGAGAGAACTGCGATAAGGATGGGATTCGAACCCATGCGTGCAGAGCACAATGGATTAGCAGTCCATCGCCTTAACCACTCGGCCACCTTGTCTTCTGAAATTCCTATAATTTATTGGGTAGTTTCAGGTGACATTTCAACTGAGCACCAAAAGCAGATTTCAGTTTTCTTTTGAAAAAGGACCGCTCCTGTTGAAAAGGTGACTCTCCACTCACAGCGCTTTTCTACCATGATTCTCTGCTAGGCTTTTAGGCTTGATTTTGAGCCCATCATCCATAAATCTGACTTTTTCAGCTTTTACGTCAGGCGGCTGAAAAGCCAAAAGGCTGAGATGGCCAGGAATCAGGCCCAGGTCACCTGCTTGGAAGGAAGCAATGCTCACCAATATAACACCATTGCACAAATTATCACTGTGTAAAGTGGATTGAAACGTGCAAATTGCATGGGGTAGAAGTAGGATTAGAATTTACAAGAGTCACTAACGCTAAATGCTGCATCTGCAGCAGTGGCTACATCATTTGGCCAAATTTGTGTCTGGCCAGGCATTTGTCACGAGAATGCGCATGGGGGAATCTATGATGGGATGCTAGTGCACTTGACTTTATTTCATAAAGTTGTGTGTTACAATCACCCCTTGGGGAAAGATTTTAAATAAAGTAGGTTGAGAATGGCTAAAAATCTTTGTCATTTAATTGCCGTAATCCAATTGTAGATTGAAAATCCCAAAAATCACTCACTCACAGTGCCCTTCTACTATGATTGTCTGCTAGGGTTTTAGGCTTGATTTTAAGCACATCTGGCATAACGTGGACTTTGTCATCTTATATAGGTCAAACAGATAGAATGATCACTATTTGTTTAGACCTATAACATCAAGGGCTTTCAGGGTGAGGACGAGTCTATAGGCATCAAGTCTGAAGGTCAACACCGCACAGCAGTTCTTGGTAGTTCTTGTTTGAGAACAAACCTGACATGCTCTATGGCACAGATTGCCAAGGAGGGTGAAACCTGTTTTAACCCTTTCATCAACTTAGTATAACACACAACCAGTCATGAAGGGACCACAAGGCAAGGTGGGGTTAAGAGAAACCTTGTTTTGCTGTTTAAATCCTCAAAGCTTTTCAGGCCGCAAGATGCACTTGTGAGGAAAAGGTCCCAAAGGGTGCAGAACTTGTGATATCATTCCTAAATATTGAAATTTAAGCATGAGAAAAGAACCTGATATGCTCTGTGGGTACTAAACCCTACTCGAGGCATAATTCCTTTGGCAAACTCAAGACCCTTTCAGGAGGGTGAAGGAAGCAAGAGTTGTGAAATTGTCCCAGATGAAAGAATGGAGCATAATCTTCATCTAGAACAGAGCTAGCTTGCTCTGTGCTTTGAAGATTAGTAGAGGCGTGGATTTAAACCCTACTTTGTGCTTTAAGGATGGTGCAACCTGCTTTATTTAAACCCATACACAACATTAAAAGAGGGAGGAACTAAAAGGGAACATGTGGTTACCAGAACATATGTACTAATGTTTCTGGACCTACACCTTAATGAAGTTATTTGAGAGAATGTCTTTTCAGGCAATGGTCTCGCACAGCATCTAGTGCATTTTTAAAGCATCAGCTTACCTTTTAACAAAAGGATTTAAGATCATGCACAGATTGAGACTTATAATCTTCAATGGAGAGAACTGCGACAAGGATGGGATTCGAACCCATGCGTGCAGAGCACAATGGATTAGCAGTCCATCGCCTTAACCACTCGGCCACCTTGTCTTCTGAAAAGGTAACCTATATTGGGTAGTTTTCCAGGTGACATTTCAACTGAGCACCAAAAGCAGATTTCAGTTTTCTTTTGAAAAAGGACCTGCTCCTGTTGAAAAGGTGACTCTCCACTCACAGCGCTTTTCTACCATGATTCTCTGCCAGGCTTTTAGGCTTGATTTTGAGCCCATCATCCATAAATCTGACTTTTTAGCTTTACGTCAGGCGGCTGAAAGGCCAAAAGGCTGAGATGGCCAGGAATAAGGCCCAGGTCACCTGCTTGGAAGGAAGCGATGCTCACCAATATAACACCATTGCACAAATTATCACTGTGTAAAGTGGATTGAAACGTGCAAATTGCATGGGGTAGAAGTAGGATTAGAATTTACAAGAGTCACTAAAGGCTAAATGCTGCATCTGCAGCAGTGGCTACATCATTTGGCCAAATTTGTGTCTGGCCAGGCATTTGTCACGAGAATGTGCATGGGAGAGTCTATGATGGGATGGTAGTGCACTTGACTTTATATCATAAAGTTGTGTGTTACAATCACCTCTTGGGGAAAGATTTTAAATAAAGTAGGTTGAGAAAGGCTAAAAATCTTTGTCATTTATTGCCGTAATCCAATTGTAGATTGAAAATCCCAAAAATCACTCCATTTACAGTGCCCTTCTACCATGATTGTCTGCTAGGGTTTTAGGCTTGATTTTAAGCACATTTGGCATAACGTGGACTTTGTCATCTTATATAGGTCAAACAGATAGAATGATCACTATTTGTTTAGACCTATAACATCCAGGGCTTTCAGGGTGAAGACGAGTCTATAGGCATCAAGTCTGAAGGTCAACACCGCACAGCAGTTCTTGGTAGTTCTTGTTTGAGAACAAACCTGACATGCTCAATGGCACAGATTACCAAGGAGGGTGAAACCTGTTTTAACCCTTTCATTAACTTACTATAACACGCCACCAGTCATGAAGGGACAGCAAGGCAAGGTGGGGTTAAGAGAAACCTTGTTTTGCTGTTTAAATCCTCAAAGCTTTTCAGGCCGCAAGATGCACTTGTGAGGAAAAAGGTCCCAAAGGGTGCAGAACTTGTGATATCATTCCTAAATATTGAAATTTAAGCATGAGAAAAGAACCTGATATGCTCTGTGGGTACTAAACCCTACTCGAGGCATAATTCCTTTGGCAAACTCAAGACCCTTTCAGGGAGGGTGCAACGAAGGAAGCAAGAGTTGTGAAATTGTCCCAGATGAAAGAATGGAGCATAATCTTCATCTAGAACAGAGCTAGCTTGCTCTGTGCTTTGAAGATTAGTAGAGGCGTGGATTTAAACCCTACTTTGTGCTTTAAGGATGGTGCAACCTGCTTTATTTAAACCCATACACAACATTAAAAGAGGGAGGAACTAAAAGGGAACATGTGGTTACCAGAACATATGTACTAATGTTTCTGGACCTACACCTTAATGAAGGGGTTATTTGAGAGAATGTCTTTTCAGGCAATGGTCTCGCACAGCATCTAGTGCATTTTTAAAGCATCAGCTTACCTTTTAACAAAAAGGATTTAAGATCATGCACAGATTGAGACTTATAATCTTCAATGGAGAGAACTGCGACAAGGATGGGATTCGAACCCATGCGTGCAGAGCACAATGGATTAGCAGTCCATCGCCTTAACCACTCGGCCACCTTGTCTTCTGAAAAGGTAACCTATAATTTCTTGGGTAGTTTTCCAGGTGACATTTCAACTGAGCACCAAAAGCAGATTTCAGTTTTCTTTTGAAAAAGGACCCGCTCCTGTTGAAAAGGTGACTCTCCACTCACAGCGCTTTTCTACCATGATTCTCTGCTAGGCTTTTAGGCTTGATTTTGAGCCCATCATCCATAAATCTGACTTTTTCAGCTTTTACGTCAGGCGGCTGAAAAGCCAAAAGGCTGAGATGGCCAGGAATAAGGCCCAGGTCACCTGCTTGGAAGGAAGCGATGCTCACCAATATAACACCATTGCACAAATTATCACTGTGTAAAGTGGATTGAAACGTGCAAATTGCATGGGGTAGAAGTAGGATTAGAATTTACAAGAGTCACTAAAGGCTAAATGCTGCATCTGCAGCAGTGGCTACATCATTTGGCCAAATTTGTGTCTGGCCAGGCATTTGTCACGAGAATGTGCATGGGAGAGTCTATGATGGGATGGTAGTGCACTTGACTTTATATCATAAAGTTGTGTGTTACAATCACCTCTTGGGGAAAGATTTTAAATAAAGTAGGTTGAGAAAGGCTAAAAATCTTTGTCATTTATTGCCGTAATCCAATTGTAGATTGAAAAATCCCAAAAAATCACTCCATTTACAGTGCCCTTCTACCATGATTGTCTGCTAGGGTTTTAGGCTTGATTTTAAGCACATTTGGCATAACGTGGACTTTGTCATCTTATATAGGTCAAACAGATAGAATGATCACTATTTGTTTAGACCTATAACATCAAGGGCTTTCAGGGTGAAGACGAGTCTATAGGCATCAAGTCTGAAGGTCAACACCGCACAGCAGTTCTTGGTAGTTCTTGTTTGAGAACAAACCTGACATGCTCAATGGCACAGATTGCCAAGGAGGGTGAAACCTGTTTTAACCCTTTCATTAACTTACTATAACACGCCACCAGTCATGAAGGGACAGCAAGGCAAGGTGGGGTTAAGAGAAACCTTGTTTCGCTGTTTAAATCCTTCAAAGCTTTTCAGGCCGCAAGATGCACTTGTGAGAAAAAGGTCCCAAAGGGTGCAGAACTTGTGATATCATTCCTAAATATTGAAATTTAAGCATGAGAAAAGAACCTGATATGCTCTGTGGGTACTAAACCCTACTCGAGGCATAATTCCTTTGGCAAACTCAAGACCCTTTCAGGGAGGGTGCAACGAAGGAAGCAAGAGTTGTGAAATTGTCCCAGATGAAAGAATGGAGCATAATCTTCATCTAGAACAGAGCTAGCTTGCTCTGTGCTTCGAAGATTAGTAGAGGCGTGGATTTAAACCCTACTTTGTGCTTTAAGGATGGTGCAACCTGCTTTATTTAAACCCATACACAACATTAAAAGAGGGAGGAACTAAAAGGGAACATGTGGTTACCAGAACATCTGTACTAATGTTTATTTGAGAGAATGTCTTTTCAGGCAATGGTCTCGCACAGAATCTAGTGCATTTTTAAAGCATCAGCTTACCTTTTAACAGAAAGGATCATACACACATTGAGACTTATTATCTTCAATGGAGAGAACTGCGATAAGGATGGGATTCGAACCCATGCGTGCAGAGCACAATGGATTAGCAGTCCATCGCCTTAACCACTCGGCCACCTTGTCTTCTGAAATTCCTATAATTTATTGGGTAGTTTCCCAGGTGACATTTCAACTGAGCACCAAAAGCAGATTTCAGTTTTCTTTTGAAAAAGGACCTGCTCCTGTTGAAAAGGTGACTCTCCACTCACAGCGCTTTTCTACCATGATTCTCTGCTAGGCTTTTAGGCTTGATTTTGAGCCCATCATCCATAAATCTGACTTTTTCAGCTTTTACGTCAGGCGGCTGAAAAGCCAAAAGGCTGAGATGGCCAGGAATCAGGCCCAGGTCACCTGCTTGGAAGGAAGCAATGCTCACCAATATAACACCATTGCACAAATTATCACTGTGTAAAGTGGATTGAAACGTGCAAATTGCATGGGGTAGAAGTAGGATTAGAATTTACAAGAGTCACTAAACGCTAAATGCTGCATCTGCAGCAGTGGCTACATCATTTGGCCAAATTTGTGTCTGGCCAGGCATTTGTCACGAGAATGCGCATGGGGGAATCTATGATGGGATGCTAGTGCACTTGACTTTATTTCATAAAGTTGTGTGTTACAATCACCCCTTGGGGAAAGATTTTAAATAAAGTAGGTTGAGAATGGCTAAAAACCTTTGTCATTAATTGCCGTAATCCAATTGTAGATTGAAAATTCCCAAAAAATCACTCCACTCACAGTGCCCTTCTACCATGATTGTCTGCTAGGGTTTTAGGCTTGATTTTAAGCACATCTGGCATAACGTGGACTTTGTCATCTTATATAGGTCAAACAGATAGAATGATCACTATTTGTTTAGACCTATAACATCAAGGGCTTTCAGGGTGAGGACGAGTCTATAGGCATCAAGTCTGAAGGTCAACACCGCACAGCAGTTCTTGGTAGTTCTTGTTTGAGAACAAACCTGACATGCTCTATGGCACAGATTGCCAAGGAGGGTGAAACCTGTTTTAACCCTTTCATCAACTTAGTATAACACACAACCAGTCATGAAGGGACAGCAAGGCAAGGTGGGGTTAAGAGAAACCTTGTTTTGCTGTTTAAATCCTCAAAGCTTTTCAGGCCGCAAGATGCACTTGTGAGGAAAAAGGTCCCAAAGGGTGCAGAACTTGTGATATCATTCCTAAATATTGAAATTTAAGCATGAGAAAAGAACCTGATATGCTCTGTGGGTACTAAACCCTACTCGAGGCATAATTCCTTTGGCAAACTCAAGACCCTTTCAGGGAGGGTTCAACGAAGGAAGCAAGAGTTGTGAAATTGTCCCAGATGAAAGAATGGAGCATAATCTTCATCTAGAACAGAGCTAGCTTGCTCTGTGCTTTGAAGATTAGTAGAGGCGTGGATTTAAACCCTACTTTGTGCTTTAAGGATGGTGCAACCTGCTTTATTTAAACCCATACACAACATTAAAAGAGGGAGGAACTAAAAGGGAACATGTGGTTACCAGAACATATGTACTAATGTTTCTGGACCTACACCTTAATGACAGGGTTATTTGAGAGAATGCCTTTTCAGGCAATGGTCTCGCACAGCATCTAGTGCATTTTTAAAGCATCAGCTTACCTTTTAACAAAAGTATTTAAGATCATGCACAGATTGAGACTTATAATCTTCAATGGAGAGAACTGCGACAAGGATGGGATTCGAACCCATGCGTGCAGAGCACAATGGATTAGCAGTCCATCGCGTACTTAAGTTATCACTTTAACTTCACTACATTTTAACATCAAATATCGTACATTTTGCAAACTTGTGTTTAAATATTTTTGTAGAAGGTCTCAGTGGGAGTGTCAGGACCGCTCAATAGAAGCCTCATTCTCTACACGAGCTGATAAACATGAAAATAACAAATAAAAAATACACCTGTGATGAAGCTGTAATGGCTGACTCTGATTCTGAGGGAGAACATCTACCTTTAGAGTCTTTTCAGAGTGAAAGTGAGAATGAGCGAGAGTGAGTGTCTGTGACTTGGAAAGCGGCGCCGCTGCTCGTGCCTTTCTCAGCGTCTCTCATAAAGCACACGCTGTTTTTCCCACATTTTACCAAACATCAGTGAAAGAGGGAGGAGGAAACTAAAGCCGGAAGCCGTGAGGCGTAGCACCTGCAGCTTTACCTTTAGCTCAGGTGATAGAAGCCGGGCGGTGTACTTGCCGTGGAGTGACAGGGATTTTGGGAATAATGCGGCTTCTATTGACAGCTGTTTGGGACAAATACGTGTTGTTCATCCTGACACTTTACCCAGTCGAGGAGGGAGAGGCAGAGTAAACATAGTCAGCGAGAATGCGCTAATCAAAGCAACGATCGTAATAAAAGTGATGGCTGTGTGCTGTGCTTTATGAGAGGTCCCACACTCTAAAAAACTACTAACTATGCCACATGGATGGATAAGAAAAGATAAAGCAACTGCAACCACACACATACAGTACATGTGTATATTTCTCAGAACTATTTGCATACGTTTTACTAGTTATGGTATAATAGAAGTTGTAGTTATTCTTTATTTCAGAAAAAGAAAAAAAACTATTATAATATGTTCATTAGGTTGTATGTACTGAAAAAAACATAACCGCCAATATATAATGTCATGGTATGCAAATTATATGCAAATTAGATGCTTAAAATTTATTTACTTAAATACTTTGGGTCATACCTGACATTTTTCTAGTTTAGAGTAGGACTCTATCTCTTATCATTTTCAAACCACAGCCTTTTGAAATTTGGATCTCAAAAATCTGTATTTTTTAAATAATTCCTGGCACCTAAAGGGGGCAAGAGACTGACAAAAATTATAAGGGCATTATAGCCTAGTACTTGGATACTTAAGTACATTTGAAGGCAAATACTTTGTACTTTTACTCAAGTGAAAGTTAAAAGGAGTACTTTTACTTTACTGAAGTAATATTTTACCTAGTGTATCTGTACTTTAACTCAAGTACTTGGTTTGTGTACTTCGTCCACCACTGCCACTCGGCCACCTTGTCTTCTGAAATTCCTATAATTTATTGGGTAGTTTCCCAGGTGACATTTCAACTGAGCACCAAAAGCAGATTTCAGTTTTCTTTTGAAAAAGGACCCGCTCCTGTTGAAAAGGTGACTCTCCACAGCGCTTTTCTACCATGATTCTCTGCTAGGCTTTTAGGCTTGATTTTGAGCCCATCATCCATAAATCTGACTTTTTCAGCTTTTACGTCAGGCGGCTGAAAGGCCAAAAGGCTGAGATGGCCAGGAATCAGGCCCAGGTCACCTGCTTGGAAGGAAGCGATGCTCACCAATATAACACCATTGCACAAATTATCACTGTGTAAAGTGGATTGAAACGTGCAAATTGCATGGGGTAGAAGTAGGATTAGAATTTACAAGAGTCACTAAACGCTAAATGCTGCATCTGCAGCAGTGGCTACATCATTTGGCCAAATTTGTGTCTGGCCAGGCATTTGTCACGAGAATGCGCATGGGAGAATCTATGATGGGATGCTAGTGCACTTGACTTTATTTCATAAAGTTGTGTGTTACAATCACCCCTTGGGGAAAGATTTTAAATAAAGTAGGTTGAGAAAGGCTAAAAACCTTTGTCATTAATTGCCGTAATCCAATTGTAGATTGAAAATTCCCAAAAAATCACTCCACTCACACTGCCCTTCTACTATGATTGTCTGCTAGGGTTTTAGGCTTGATTTTAAGCACATCTGGCATAACGTGGACTTTGTCATCTTATATAGGTCAAACAGATAGAATGATCACTATTTGTTTAGACCTATAACATCAAGGGCTTTCAGGGTGAGGACGAGTCTATAGGCATCAAGTCTGAAGGTCAACACCGCACAGCAGTTCTTGGTAGTTCTTGTTTGAGAACAAACTTGACATGCTCTATGGCACAGATTGCCAAGGAGGGTGAAACCTGTTTTAACCCTTTCATCAACTTAGTTTAACACACAACCAGTCATGAAGGGACCACAAGGCAAGGTGGGGTTAAGAGAAACCTTGTTTTGCTGTTTAAATCCCTCAAAGCTTTTCAGGCCGCAAGATGCACTTGTGAGGAAAAAGGTCCCAAAGGGTGCAGAACTTGTGATATCATTCCTAAATATTGAAATTTAAGCATGAGAAAAGAACCTGATATGCTCTGTGGGTACTAAACCCTACTCGAGGCATAATTCCTTTGGCAAACTCAAGACCCTTTCAGGGAGGGTGCAACGAAGGAAGCAAGAGTTGTGAAATTGTCCCAGATGAAAGAATGGAGCATAATCTTCATCTAGAACAGAGCTAGCTTGCTCTGTGCTCAAGATTAGTAGAGGCGTGGATTTAAACCCTACTTTGTGCTTTAAGGATGGTGCAACCTGCTTTATTTAAACCCATACACAACATTAAAAGAGGGAGGAACTAAAAGGGAACATGTGGTTACCAGAACATATGTACTAATGTTTCTGGACCTACACCTTAATGAAGGGGTTATTTGAGAGAATGTCTTTTCAGGCAATGGTCTCGCACAGCATCTAGTGCATTTTTAAAGCATCAGCTTACCTTTTAACAAAAAGGATTTAAGATCATGCACAGATTGAGACTTATAATCTTCAATGGAGAGAACTGCGACAAGGATGGGATTCGAACCCATGCGTGCAGAGCACAATGGATTAGCAGTCCATCGCCTTAACCACTCGGCCACCTTGTCTTCTGAAAAGGTAACCTATAATTTCTTGGGTAGTTTTCCAGGTGACATTTCAACTGAGCACCAAAAGTAGATTTCAGTTTTCTTTTGAAAAAGGACCTGCTCCTGTTGAAAAGGTGACTCTCCACTCACAGCGCTTTTCTACCATGATTCTCTGCCAGGCTTTTAGGCTTGATTTTGAGCCCATCATCCATAAATCTGACTTTTTCAGCTTTTACGTCAGGCGGCTGAAGGCCAAAAGGCTGAGATGGCCAGGAATCAGGCCCAGGTCACCTGCTTGGAAGGAAGCGATGCTCACCAATATAACACCATTGCACAAATTATCACTGTGTAAAGTGGATTGAAACGTGCAAATTGCATGGGGTAGAAGTAGGATTAGAATTTACAAGAGTCACTAAAGGCTAAATGCTGCATCTGCAGCAGTGGCTACATCATTTGGCCAAATTTGTGTCTGGCCAGGCATTTGTCACGAGAATGCGCATGGGAGAATCTATGATGGGATGCTAGTGCACTTGATTTTATTTCATAAAGTTGTGTGTTATAATCACCTCTTGGGGAAAGATTTTAAATAAAGTAGGTTGAGAATGGCTAAATATCTTTGTCATTAATTGCCGTAATCCAATTGTAGATTGAAAAATCCCAAAAAATCACTCCACTCACAGTGCCCTTCTACTATGATTGTCTGCTAGGGTTTTAGGCTTGATTTTAAGCACATCTGGCATAACGTGGACTTTGTCATCTTATATAGGTCAAACAGATAGAATGATCACTATTTGTTTAGACCTATAACATCAAGGGCTTTCAGGGTGAGGACGAGTCTATAGGCATCAAGTCTGAAGGTCAACACCGCACAGCAGTTCTTGGTAGTTCTTGTTTGAGAACAAACCTGACATGCTCTATGGCACAGATTGCCAAGGAGGGTGAAACCTGTTTTAACCCTTTCATCAACTTAGTATAACACACAACCAGTCATGAAGGGACCACAAGGCAAGGTGGGGTTAAGAGAAACCTTGTTTTGCTGTTTAAATCCCTCAAAGCTTTTCAGGCCGCAAGATGCACTTGTGAGGAAAAAGGTCCCAAAGGGTGCAGAACTTGTGATATCATTCCTAAATATTGAAATTTAAGCATGAGAAAAGAACCTGATATGCTCTGTGGGTACTAAACCCTACTGAGGCATAATTCCTTTGGCAAACTCAAGACCCTTTCAGGGAGGGTTCAACGAAGGAAGCAAGAGTTGTGAAATTGTCCCAAATGAAAGAATGGAGCATAATCTTCATCTAGAACAGAGCTAGCTTGCTCTGTGCTTTGAAGATTAGTAGAGGCGTGGATTTAAACCCTACTTTGTGCTTTAAGGATGGTGCAACCTGCTTTATTTAAACCCATACACAACATTAAAAGAGGGAGGAACTAAAAGGGAACATGTGGTTACCAGAACATATGTACTAATGTTTCTGGACCTACACCTTAATGAAGGGGTTATTTGAGAGAATGTCTTTTCAGGCAATGGTCTCGCACAGCATCTAGTGCATTTTTAAAGCATCAGCTTACCTTTTAACAAAAAGGATTTAAGATCATGCACAGATTGAGACTTATAATCTTCAATGGAGAGGACTGCGACAAGGATGGGATTCGAACCCATGCGTGCAGAGCACAATGGATTAGCAGTCCATCGCCTTAACCACTCGGCCACCTTGTCTTCTGAAAAGGTAACCTATAATTTCTTGGGTAGTTTTCCAGGTGACATTTCAACTGAGCACCAAAAGTAGATTTCAGTTTTCTTTTGAAAAAGGACCTGCTCCTGTTGAAAAGGTGACTCTCCACTCACAGCGCTTTTCTACCATGATTCTCTGCCAGGCTTTTAGGCTTGATTTTGAGCCCATCATCCATAAATCTGACTTTTCAGCTTTTACGTCAGGCGGCTGAAGGCCAAAAGGCTGAGATGGCCAGGAATCAGGCCCAGGTCACCTGCTTGGAAGGAAGCGATGCTCACCAATATAACACCATTGCACAAATTATCACTGTGTAAAGTGGATTGAAACGTGCAAATTGCATGGGGTAGAAGTAGGATTAGAATTTACAAGAGTCACTAAAGGCTAAATGCTGCATCTGCAGCAGTGGCTACATCATTTGGCCAAATTTGTGTCTGGCCAGGCATTTGTCACGAGAATGCGCATGGGAGAATCTATGATGGGATGCTAGTGCACTTGATTTTATTTCATAAAGTTGTGTGTTATAATCACCTCTTGGGGAAAGATTTTAAATAAAGTAGGTTGAGAATGGCTAAATATCTTTGTCATTAATTGCCGTAATCCAATTGTAGATTGAAAAATCCCAAAAAATCACTCCACTCACAGTGCCCTTCTACTATGATTGTCTGCTAGGGTTTTAGGCTTGATTTTAAGCACATCTGGCATAACGTGGACTTTGTCATCTTATATAGGTCAAACAGATAGAATGATCACTATTTGTTTAGACCTATAACATCAAGGGCTTTCAGGGTGAGGACGAGTCTATAGGCATCAAGTCTGAAGGTCAACACCGCACAGCAGTTCTTGGTAGTTCTTGTTTGAGAACAAACCTGACATGCTCTATGGCACAGATTGCCAAGGAGGGTGAAACCTGTTTTAACCCTTTCATCAACTTAGTATAACACACAACCAGTCATGAAGGGACCACAAGGCAAGGTGGGGTTAAGAGAAACCTTGTTTTGCTGTTTAAATCCCTCAAAGCTTTTCAGGCCGCAAGATGCACTTGTGAAAAAAGGTCCCAAAGGGTGCAGAACTTGTGATATCATTCCTAAATATTGAAATTTAAGCATGAGAAAAGAACCTGATATGCTCTGTGGGTACTAAACCCTACTCGAGGCATAATTCCTTTGGCAAACTCAAGACCCTTTCAGGGAGGGTTCAACGAAGGAAGCAAGAGTTGTGAAATTGTCCCAAATGAAAGAATGGAGCATAATCTTCATCTAGAACAGAGCTAGCTTGCTCTGTGCTTTGAAGATTAGTAGAGGCGTGGATTTAAACCCTACTTTGTGCTTTAAGGATGGTGCAACCTGCTTTATTTAAACCCATACACAACATTAAAAGAGGGAGGAACTAAAAGGGAACATGTGGTTACCAGAACATATGTACTAATGTTTCTGGACCTACACCTTAATGAAGGGGTTATTTGAGAGAATGTCTTTTCAGGCAATGGTCTCGCACAGCATCTAGTGCATTTTTAAAGCATCAGCTTACCTTTTAACAAAAAGGATTTAAGATCATGCACAGATTGAGACTTATAATCTTCAATGGAGAGAACTGCGACAAGGATGGGATTTGAACCCATGCATGCAGAGCACAATGGATTAGCAGTCCATCGCCTTAACCACTCGGCCACCTTGTCTTCTGAAAAGGTAACCTATAATTTCTTGGGTAGTTTTCCAGGTGACATTTCAACTGAGCACCAAAAGCAGATTTTTAGTTTTCTTTTGAAAAAGGACCCGCTCCTGTTGAAAAGGTGACTCTCCACTCACAGCGCTTTTCTACCATGATTCTCTGCTAGGCTTTTAGGCTTGATTTTGAGCCCATCATCCATAAATCTGACTTTTTTAGCTTTTACGTCAGGCGGCTGAAAGGCCAAAAGGCTGAGATGGCCAGGAATAAGGCCCAGGTCACCTGCCATCGAAGGAAGCGATGCTCACCAATATAACACCATTGCACAAATTATCACTGTGTAAAGTGGATTGAAACGTGCAAATTGCATGGGGTAGAAGTAGGATTAGAATTTACAAGAGTCACTAAAGGCTAAATGCTGCATCTGCAGCAGTGGCTACATCATTTGGCCAAATTTGTGTCTGGCCAGGCATTTGTCACGAATGCATGGGAGAATCTATGATGGGATGCTAGTGCACTTGACTTTATTTCATAAAGTTGTGTGTTACAATCACCTCTTGGGGAAAGATTTTAAATAAAGTAGGTTGAGAATGGCTAAAAATCTTTGTCATTTATTGCCGTAATCCAATTGTAGATTGAAAAATCCCAAAAAATCATTCCATTTACAGTGCCCTTCTACCATGATTGTCTGCTAGGGTTTTAGGCTTGATTTTAAGCACATCTGGCACAACGTAAACTTTATCATTTTATATAGGTCAAACAGATAGAATGATCACTATTTGTTTAGACCTATAACATCAAGGGCTTTCAGGGTGAGGACGAGTCTATAGGCATCAAGTCTGAAGGTCAACACCGCACAGCAGTTCTTGGTAGTTCTTGTTTGAGAACAAACCTGACATGCTCTATGGCACAGATTGCCAAGGAGGGTGAAACCTGTTTTAACCCTTTCATCAACTTACTATAACACGACACCAGTCATGAAGGGACAGCAAGGCAAGGTGGGGTTAAGAGAAACCTTGTTTTGCTGTTTAAATCCCTCAAAGCTTTTCAGGCCGCAAGATGCACTTGTGACGAAAAAGGTCCCAAAGGGTGCAGAACTTGTGATATCATTCCTAAATATTGAAATTTAAGCATGAGAAAAGAACCTGATATGCTCTGTGGGTAGTAAACCCTACTCGAGGCATAATTCCTTTGGCAAACTCAAGACCCTTTCAGGGAGGGTGCAACGAAGGAAGCAAGAGTTGTGAAATTGTCCCAGATGAAAGAATGGAGCATAATCTTCATCTAGAACAGAGCTAGCTTGCTCTGTGCTTCGAAGATTAGTAGAGGCGTGGATTTAAACCCTACTTTGTGCTTTAAGGATGGTGCAACCTGCTTTATTTAAACCCATACAAACCCATACACATCATGAAAGAGGGAGGAACTAAAAGTCAACATGTTGTTACCAAAACAACTGCACTAATGTTTCTGGACATACACCTTAATGACAGGGTTATTTGAGAGAATGTCTTTTCAGGCAATGGTCTCGCACAGCATCTAGTGCATTTTTAAAGCATCAGCTTACCTTTTAACAGAAAGGATCATACACACATTGAGACTTATCATCTTCAATGGAGAGAACTGCGACAAGGATGGGATTCGAACCCATGCGTGCAGAGCACAATGGATTAGCAGTCCATCGCCTTAACCACTCGGCCACCTTGTCTTCTGAAAAGGTAACCTATAATTTCTTGGGTAGTTTTCCAGGTGACAGTTCAACTGAGCACCAAAAGCAGATTTCATGTGACAACCTGTTTTAACCCTTTCATCAACTTACTATAACATGCAACCAGTCATGAAGGGACCACAAGGCAAGGTGGGGTTAAGAGAAACCTTGTCTTGCTGTTTAAATCCCTCAAAGCTTTTCAGGCCGCAAGATGCACTTGTGACGAAAAAGGTCCCAAAGGGTGCAGAACTTGTGATATCATTCCTAAATATTGAAATTTAAGCATGAGGTAGTACAAATAGTGGGTTCGTGGACAAAGGCCCATGTAAATAAATTGCCAATGGACGCATAGTGACTCGGAGGGATCGTAGTGTGAATTTGGATCCCAATAGCCTACCAAGTTAATGGGCAAGTGGGCACTTGGCGCTTCCCTCCCCTTTTTTGACCCCAAAACTGCTTCCCCCGGTAATAGTGGGTTTCCGGACACCTCTAGGTTTGCCCAAGGTCCACCTGGGAACATTTTCATTGTTCCCTGACCACTACTAAGCCCCGCCCACATCCCACGAACCCACTATTTGTCCAAAAGCCCACTGTTATTGGGGGAAAAGTGTCGGCGACCACAGATGCCCACTCCTAAGCAGTGCCCACATCCCACGAACCCACTATGTGTCCACTTGCCCACCGATTAGGGTAACTTGTCGGTCACCACTGCTGACCACTCCTAAGCCCCGCCCACATCCCACGAACCCACTATTTGTCCACTTCCCCACTATTTTTGGGAAATGTGCCCGGGACCCCCCCCAAGACCACTGCAGACCTCTCTGAAGCCACAGCCACGTCCCACTGACCACTCCTAAGCCCCGCCCACATCCCACGAACCCACTATTTGTCCAAAAGCCCACTGTTTTTGGGGGAAAAGTGTCGGCGACCACAGATGCCCACTCCTAAGCAGTGCCCACATCCCACGAACCCACTATGTGTCCACTTGCCCACCGTTTAGGGGTAACTTGTCGGTCACCACTGCTGACCACTCCTAAGCCCCGCCCACATCCCACGAACCCACTATTTGTCCACTTCCCCACTATTTTTGGGAAATGTGCCCGGGACCACTGCAGACCTCTCTGAAGCCACGCCCACGTCCCACTGACCACACCTAAGCCCCGCCCACATCCCACGAACCCACTATTTGTCCACTTCCCCACTATTTTTGGGAAATGTGCCCGGGACCCCAAGACCACTGCAGACCTCTCTGAAGCCACGGCCACGTCCCACTGACCACTCCTAAGCCCCACCCACATCCCACGAACCCACTATTTGTCCACTTCCCCACTATTTTTGGGAAATGTGCCGGGACCCCAAGACCACTGCAGACCTCTCTGAAGCCACGCCCACGTCCCACTGACCACACCTAAACCCCGTCTACATCCCACGAACCCACTATTTGTCCACGAACCCACTATTTTTGGGAAATGTGTCCGGGACCCCCCCAGACCACTGCAGACCCCTCGTAAGCCACGCCCACCACTCCTAAGCCCCGCCCACATCCCCACGAACCCACTATTTGTCCACGAACACACTATTTTTGGGAAATGTGTCAGAAACCCCCCCTGACCACTGCTGACCACTCCAAAGCCACACACTATTTGTCCACTTCCTCACTATGTAGCGGAATGGGCCCAGACGTTTGGCCCAAAGTTGCTCCGGGAGACTTGCCCTGTGGAAATGGCATACCAGGGCCCCCCCTGAGCTCCCAGTTTGATTTTGGACCACGACGGACCTTTCTGAACAAATCCCAGTTGCCCATTATTTCAATGTATTTTGTGTAGTGCGTCGTGGATGGCGCTAGGAAGGTCCGATCGACTCGGGAGTGGACTGCTTTTTCTCGCCACAGTGCGTGGAAGCGGTGGTCTCTGGTCCTGGTTCTCAAAAAAAAAAAATTAAGCTAGGAAGATTTGGAAATAGCCATTTTGTAGATTTTAACGTATGAAATGGAACTACTATCAGCATTTTTTGATTTCAGTCATTTTTGAGCACTTTTGGGCAAAAAAGTGTTTAGTGGACTCTGCAACCAAACATGCCCGAGGAAGAGCGCCTGTCCTCGGGAGCGATGGACCAGAGTGGGCCTCTGGTCCTGGTTCTCAAAAAAAAAAAAATCTTTAATCTTTCTGAAACTCTGCACCCCACTAGAGGGCACGGGGCTGAATACAGGAGCACAGGTTTGGTGGCCCCAACTCTTTAGATGGCCGAGAAATGAAGATCCCACTTTAGATTTATTCAATGTATCAAAATAGTGAGTTCGTGGACAGTGGAATTTTGAGTCAGGACTTGATTTGCTGTACTCAGGGGGGCTTGCTGACACCAGATAAATAGTTTTTATCACAATAATTTAAACATAAATGTACAAAACATCCTGTCCACGAACCCACTATCTAGATCATTGAATAAGCCTGAAGTGGGATCATGGAAACGAATGGCGAAAAAATTGAGAAAACGGGCATGTGGAATCCCAAATTTTTCACCCTGGCTCCTGGAGTACCCTGAATAACATATCCGGCGCACAGCTCTAGAGCAAAGGGGAAAAAGAATATGATCAAAAAGACACCTTTCTTTTCAGGGCCTAGAGTTAGTACCCTTAGTTGACCTTTGACCCCTTAACAATGTCGTAGCCTCACCAAACTTTACCACACTATTCCACGTACTGTGACGAGAAAAAAGAGACCACATTTTAGTCGATCGGACCTCGGGAAGTGGCCGCCAGCGCCCCCACTAGGGCGAAAAATTGAGAAAACGGGCATGTGGGAATCCCAAATTTTTCACCCTGGCTCCTGGAGTACCCCTGAATAACATATCCGAAGCGCACAGCTCTAGAGCAAAGGGGAAAAAGAATATGATCAAAAAGACACCTTTCTTTTCAGGGCCTAGAGTTAGTACCCTTAGTTGACCTTTTGACCCCTTAACAATGTTGTAGGCTCACCAAACTTTACCACACTATTCCACGTACTGTGACGAGAAAAACGAGACCACATTTGAGTCGATCGGACCTCGGGAAGTGGCCGCCAGCGCCCCCACTAGGGCGAAAAATTGAGAAAACGGGCATGTGGGAATCCCAAATTTTTCACCCTGGCTCCTGGAGTACCCCTGAATAACATATCCGAAGCGCACAGCTCTAGAGCAAAGGGGAAAAAAAATATGATCAAAAAGACACCTTTCTTTTCAGGGCCTAGAGTTAGTACCCTTAGTTGACCTTTTGACCCCTTAACAATGCCGTAGCCTCTCCAAACTTTACCGACCGCTTCCACGTACTGTGGCGAGAAAAAGGAGTCCACTCCCGAGTCGATTGGACCTTCCTAAGCGCCGTCCGCGAACGCACTACACAAAATACATTGAAATAATGGGCTACTGGGACTTTTCTACAGATGTCCCAGGGGCCCCAAATTTTGCACGCTGGTTCCAGTGGCCCCCCAGAACAACATATCAAAGGCGGCTGGCTCTAGAGCAAAGGGAAAAAATGTCAGCCTCCAAAAGACACAGCCTATAACGGGATCTGACCCATTGACCCTAGACATTATTTGACCCCTTAACAATGTCGTAGCCTCTCCAAACTTTACCACCCGCTTCCACGCACTGTGGCGAGAAAAAGCAGTCCACTCCCGAGTCGATCGGACCTTCCTAAGCACCGTCCGCGAAGGCACTATACAAAATACATTGAAAAAATGGGCAACTGGGATTTGTTCAGAAAGGTCCGTTGTGGTCCAAAATCAAACTGGGAGCTCAGGGGGGGCCCTGGTATGCCATATCCACAGGGCAAGTCTCCGAGCAACTTTGGCCAAATGTCAAAATTGCCAGAGGGGCGCTACCGCGCGCATCCACATGTGGCACATAACCACCTGACCACTTCTGGGCCCATTCCGGTACATAGTGGGGAAGTGGACAAATAGTGGGTTCGTGGGATGTGCGGGGCTTAGGAGTGGTCAGCAGTGGTCAGGGGTAGCTGACACATTTCCCAAAAATAGTGGGGAAATGGACAAATAGTGGGTTCGTGGGATGTGGGCGGGGCTTAGGAGTGGTGGGCGTGGCTTACGAGAGGTCTGCAGTGGTCTTGGGGGGTCCCGGGCACATTTCCCAAAAATAGTGGGTTCGTGGACAAATAGTGGGTTCGTGGGATGTGGGCGGGGCTTAGGAGTGGTCAGTGGGACGTGGGCGTGGCTTAAGAGAGGTCTGCAGTGGTCTTGGGGGGGTCCCGGGCACATTTCCCAAAAATAGTTGGGAAGTGAACAAATAGTGGGTTCGTGGGATGTGGGCGAGGCTTAGGAGTGGTCAGCTGTGGTCACCTGGTGAAGGAATCGCAAAGTGTCCAATGCCCTGTTAATCGAATAGGGGCAGAGGCCCATTGAAATAAGCCTGAAGTGGGACTGTCCATTATGCCACACTGTGGACGTGTCCATTATAACAAGCCTGGGTTTAAAACTTTGGGGCCCTCCTATCGGCCCCCAGAGGGTCAGGGCCTCAAACAAGCGTCGGTACCAGCGTCCCGGGGTCGGATCTGGCCCGTCGCCGGACCCACGAAAAATTTCGGGCGTCCGCGCGCACGTCCCAAAGCCCTGTCCAAATGGTCGCTGGCTATGGGCCTTTTTTTGAGTTTGGGACTTTCTAGAGAAAAGAACCTGATATGCTCTGTGGGTGGTAAACCCTACTCGAGGCATAATTCCTTTGGCAAACTCAAGACCCTTTCAGGGAGGGTTCAACGAAGGAAGCAAGAGTTGTGAAATTGTCCCAGATGAAAGAATGGAGCATAATCTTCATCTGGAACAGAGCTAGCTTGCTCTGTGCTTCGAAGATTAGTAGAGGCGTGGATATAAACCCTACTTTGTGCTTTAAGGATGGTGCAACCTGCTTTATTTAAACCCATACACAACATTAAAAGAGGGAGGAACTAAAAGTGAACATGTGGTTACCAGAAAATCTGTACTAATGTTTCTGGACCTACACCTTAATGACGGGTTATTTGAGAGAATGTCTTTTCAGGCAATGATCTCGCACAGCATCTAGTGCATTTTTAAAGCATCAGCTTACCTTTTAACAGAAAGGATCATACACACATTGAGACTTATCATCTTCAATGGAGAGAACTGCGATAAGGATGGGATTCGAACCCATGCGTGCAGAGCACAATGGATTAGCAGTCCATCGCCTTAATCACTCGGCCACCTTGTCTTCTGAAAAGGTAACCTATAATTTATTGGGTAGTTTCCCAGGTGACATTTCAACTGAGCACCAAAAGCAGATTTCAGTTTTCTTTTGAAAAGGACCGCTCCTGTTGAAAAGGTGACTCTCCACTCACAGCACTTTTCTACCATGATTCTCTGCTAGGCTTTTAGGCTTGATTTTGAGCCCATCATCCAGAAATCTGACTTTTCAGCTATTACGTCAGGCGGCTGAAAGGCCAAAAGGCTGAGATGGCCAGGAATAAGGCCCAGGTCACCTGCTTGGAAGGAAGCGATGCTCACCAATATAACACCATTGCACAAATTATCACTGTGTAAAGTGGATTGAAACGTGCAAATTGCATGGGGTAGAAGTAGGATTAGAATTTACAAGAGTCACTAAAGGCTAAATGTTGCATCTGCAGCAGTGGCTACATCATTTGGCCAAATTTGTGTCTGGCCAGGCATTTGTCACGAGAATGCGCATGGGAGAATCTATGATGGGATGGTAGTGCACTTGACTTTATATCATAAAGTTGTGTGTTACAATCACCTCTTGGGGAAAGATTTTAAATTAAAGCCGCAAGCGGCGATAAAGGCCCTCGCCTCCCTTGAGACCGCTGGGACACATGCACTCGGAGGATTGCATTTCATGCTTTAAAGCGTTAACTTCACGGTAATGTCAATTAACCGGGCCTATGCTACTGCTGGGGCCTGCTACACCACCTTGTAATTTAGAGTTAAAGGTCTCCACAATCCCTGGTTTTCCTGGGAGCTGTCTGAACCTTTGAAAATAATAGATCATGCTTGGGCTAAGGCGAGAAAACAAAGTACTGGCTGGAGATTTGAGATGACTCAGGAATCGCTGCACCCCCCTGTTTAAAAAGGCAAAATGTAAATATAACCTGTCCAAAAGTACAAGGTTACAAGTTCCAAAGGATTCTGAGGAGTTTTCTAAGACTCTAGGCTTGGCTCTGGAGGGGCCTCCTCTAAAGGAAGGATCCTGGCAATTGGGAAATGGCATTTATTTCCCAAAGAAATGGCTGCCTCTTCACAGACTCATTACGACCACAGCCATAAATGTATCAAAAAACAAACTGATAACTTTATTGGCACACGTGTCTAGATGATACTCACCAAATTTGGAGCTGTTTAGATGTAAAACCCTTTAGACACAAGGGGTGCAATTTAGGTGGTCACGCATTCCACCCAACATAGTAGATTTCCTGTTGAGTTTACGGTATGGCTGTAATAAACTTTTCTGTTTGCCCTGAGGTGTTCTATGGGTGTACCAAGTTTTTTATTTCTACATTGGAAAAAATTACTTTCATTTTCCATAGGCCCAATGTATTTTGACTTTTCTAGGGGTCGCCACTGAGTCATTTTTTGTATATTCTTTTCGGAGACTTCAAATACATAAATTTTTCGCTGGGCTTGAAGTCTGGGACCAATAAAAATGACTTTTAGTTACACGTTTACTGGGTCAAATTGAGGATCATTTTGCAGAAAAATTATAATAAAAAAATATATAGCGAATTATAATTAAAAATTAAAGCCGCAAGCGGCGATAAAGGCCCTCGCCTCCCTTGAGACCGCGGGGACACATGCACTCGGAGGAGTGCATTTCGTGCTTTAAAGCGTAAACTTTACGGTAAAAGGATTCTGAGGAGTTTTCTAAGACTCTAGCCGTGGCTCTGGAGGGGCCTCCTCTAAAGGAAGGATCCTGGCAATTGGGAAATGGCATTTATTTCCCAAAGGTTGCCTCTTCACAGACTCATTACGACCACAGCCACAAATGTATCAAAAAACAAATTGATAACTTTTTTTTGCACACGTGTCTAGATGATACTCACCAAATTTGGAGCTGTTTAGATGAAAAGCCTTTAGACAGAAGGGGTGCGATTTAGGTGGTCACGCATTCCACCCAACATAGTAGATTTTCTGTTGAGTTTACGGTATGGCTGTAATAAACTTTTCTGTTTGCCCTTCTTCTTCTTTCGTGTGTCGTCATCAAATGTCCAGCTCAGTAGAACTCAGCCACGTTCTCATCTCAGGTCCCACGTCGAAGAGGCCGGCCTCCGAAGGTGGTTTATACAGTGGACAGGTGGTGATTATGTGCTCAGCGGTCTGCTCTGGCTCCCACACTCACACACTGCTCTGTCCTCCAGGCCCCACTTCCTCATCGATGCTTTGTAACGCCCACCCCAGTTCGCAGGCGGTTTAGCAGAGTCCATTGCCGACGTGGCAGATCCTCTCCTTCAAGACCGCCTCCAGGGTCAAAGATGTAACGGTGGATTCGTGAGGGTCCTGCTGACTCCCACTCCTGCTTCCAAGCTGCCGCGAGCCATGCCTCTGTAGACAGGTCCTCAGGGATGGACCTGAGCAGGTCTTGTGCCGCCTTGTTGTACGGGTGGCGGGACTTCAGTCTATGAGGAGGCAGTGCTGTTGTGGTGGTGTTGTGCAGGATATGCCAGTTGCATCTTTGGGCTTTCCTTGCAAGAGCGAGGGTAGCAGCCTCTCGTCGGAGGCCGGCTGGGGCAATTCCTGCTAGTGTTGGCAGATGGTAGACAGGGGTAGAATTCAGGCAGCCAGTTATAGTCCGAAGGGCGGTATTTATGGCAGTGTCGACTTTCCTGGTGTGTGGGCTTCTGCACCAGGCTGGGGCACAGTATTCAGCTGTGGAGAAGACGAGAGCTACTGTTGATATTCAAGCACCTTGGCAGTTGCACCCCAGCTAGTACCAGCGAGACGTCGAATTATTGCCACCCTTGATGACACTTTGGCCGTCACTTCTTCAAGATGTTGTTTGAATGTTAGAGATCTATCCAGGCGTACGCCAAGGTACCGTGGGGCTTGCTGGAACTCAAGACGCTTGTTATTAACGAATATGTCCAGTTCCCATCTGGCCTCACTGTTGTTCAGGTGGTAAGCTGCTACAACTGTCTTGCCGATGCTGAGCTGTAAACGCCACTCACGCAGGTAGGCTGCCAAGGTGTCCATGTCCTGGTTTAGGCTGGCCTGTATCTGCTCCCATGTTTGTTGTCTCATCATAATGGCCAGGTCGTCAGCGTAACCATATTTCCGGATGTTGTTTCCGGTAAGTCATGGATGTAGATATTGAATAACATCGGTGCAAGGACAGATCCCTCGCGGAACACCATTCCTCAGCCTTCTAAGTCTGCTGCATTGACCACTTGTCTTTAAGGTGAAGCTGCGGTTCGTCACCATCTCAATGATGAACTTCACCATGTGCCGGTCGGGAATGATCTTTAGTAGCTTTAGGTGGAGTCCGCGGTGCCAAACGGTATCGTAAGGCGGCTGTAAGATCAAGCAGCACTACTCCAGCCTTCTGTTTTTCCTGAAAGCTGTCCTCAATGTCTTGGGTGAGCAGTGTCACCTGGTCAACCGTTGACCGACCGCGCCGAATCCAGCTTGTTCCGTGGGAGTTGAGGGTCCACTATTGGCTCGACACGATTATAGATCAGCCTCTCCAGGGTTTTGAATGGAACACAGAGCAGTGAGATGGGTCGGTAGGATTTGGGGTCTTCCGCAGGCTTGTTTGGTTTTGGAAGGGCTATAACAGCAGCTGGCGCCATATCTTCGGAAGCTTGGACCTCCGAAGGCATGTCGAGTAGAATGAGCAGAGCCATACAGATGTTCTTACACTCTGGTGAGTCACAAACTCAGGGTGGATGTAATCTTGGCCTGGTGCTTTCCCTTGTTTGGTCTTACTCAAGGCAGTCTGGAGTTCAGCTGTTGTAAATTCCCTGACAAGTTGGCGCCCACACTAGCTGCTCTATACAGGGAAGTCACCTGGTGTGATATTGTGCGGCAAAGTTCTTATCAGCATCAGAGAAACAGCTGTTCTTAAGGAGCTGGGATGCGATGGCATTTGCTGTTATTGGGCACCGGGAGGTCGATGGTGTTCTACCTGTCAGCTGGTTTATTGTCCGCCACGCCTACGGCTGGAGTGGGTGAAGTCAATTGACTGAACTACTTCTATCCACCTTGACCTACGGGTGGCATCTAGCTTCTGCAGAAGTACCGCAGATTCTTCAACTTCCTCCCTGGAGCTTGCATGCTGGTGGACATGCAGGAGGTGGCTGCATTCTCCATCCCAGCCCGGGATGTAATTTGTGTTAAAGCCGCGGGGGATGGTTTTCCTTGCTGCCCCAAGGAGTACTCTGCAGTAAGCTGCATACCCAGCATCCACATCAGCGTTGTCTGGATCTGGGAGACAGAATGATGCTTTTTCTGTCTCCTCAGTGAATGACTGCCAATTTGCCTTACGAAAGTTCCATCTCCTGACGGGTTTCCCTACAACTGGCTGCACCAGGGATGGGACCTTTATGATGGACGGTCGGTGGTGTGAGCGGGGGAATCTATCCAGGACACGTCTCTCTGGCTTTTGAGCCGTGTGCCACACAACGAAAGCCAGGTCCGGGCTGTTTGCCCTGAGGTGTCCTATGGATGTACCAAGTTTTGTATTTCTACATTGGAAAAATGTACTTTCATTTTCCATAGAACCAATGTATTTTGACTTTTCTAGGGGTCGCCACTGAGTCATTTTTTGTATTTTTTTTCGGGGACTTCAAATACATAAATTTTTCGCTGGGCTTGAAGTCTGGGACCAATAAATATGACTTTTAGTTGCACGTTTACTGGGTCAAATTTAGGATCATTTTGCAGAAAAAATATGATAAAAAAATATATACCGAATTATAATAAAAAATATAACTCGAGCAAAAAGTCTAGAAAAACGCTTGTCTATTTTACATACATGTGTTTAGCTCATTTTGCCCAAGTTTGGTGTCTGTGGAATGAAGCAGCTATTGTCTGTGTACTTTTAAAAAAGAGGTGTATTTTAAGTCGGTTCACATTTTCAATTCAAAATGGCCGCCTTTCCGTGTGTGATAGGTGTGGTCCCCATTGGCTTTTTTGTTCAAAAGCCCATGCTGGATGTGTGTACCAAGTTTCATTTGCCTACGACAAACTAAAATTTTCACTTCCCATTGACTTTTTCCAAATATTTGGGACGTTGCTATGGCAACACATTTATAGATAGGGGGTGGTTATCATTGGCTTTTATGCTCGTCATGACATAAGAGATGTGTGTACCAAATTTCATGTCTCTATGACAAACTAAATTCTTGGGTCCCATTATAAGTTTGTAGGGGGCGCTGGAGAGCCATTTCTAAAGATAACCCTTTTATTTGCATATCTTTGTGTTCAGGTCATGAATGTGCACAAACGCCTTTTTGGGTCCAACTCGATCCGAGAAGGCGTTTGAGAGTTAAGAGACGTTTTATTTTCACAAAAATGGCCACCTCGTTACAGGCTTGCCACACCCATACCTGATAAGATATCAACAACAAAGTCACAACGTTGGTTGGCACATGTGTCTAGATGATACTCACCAAATTTGGGGCCATTTAGATTAAAACACAATGATTTGCATCTTTCTGCGCAAGGGGTGCGATTTTAGTGGCCGCGCGTTTCACCCAACATGGCGGACTTCCAGTTAAGTTTAGGGTGTGGCTGTCATTGACTTTCCTGTTTGCCCTGAGGTGTCCTATGGATGTACCAAGTTTCATTTTTCTACGTTGGAAAAAAGTTACTTTCACTTTCCATAGGCCCAATGTATTTTGACTCTTCTAGGGGCCGCCACTGAGTCATTTTTTGTAATTTTTTTTCGGGGACTTCAAATACATACATTTTTCGCCGAGCTTGAAGGCTGGGACCAATAAAAATGACTTTTCATTCATGTTCACTGGGTCAAATTTAGGATCATAGGTGGAGAAGAATAAAAACTAAGAAAAATTAAAGCCGCAAGCGGCGATAAAGGCCCTCGCCTCCCTTGAGATCATGGGACACATGCACTCGGAGGAGTGCATTTCGTGCTTTAAAGCGTAGACTTCACGGTAAAAGGATTCTGAGGAGTTTTCTAAGACTCTAGCCTTGGCTCTGGAGGGGCCTCCTCTAAAGGAAGGATCCTGGCAATTGGGAAATGGCATTTATTTCCCAAAGAAATGGCTGCCTCTTCACAGACTCATTACGACCACAGCCACAAATCTATCAAAAACAAATTGATAATTTTTTTGGCACACGTGTCTAGATGATACTCACCAAATTTGGAGCTGTTTAGATGAAAAGCCTTTAGACACAAGGGGTGCAATTTAGGTGGTCACGCATACACCCAACATAGTAGATTTCCTGTTGAGTTTACGATATGGCTGTAATACATTTTTCTGTTCGCCCTGAGGTGTTCTATGGATGTACCAAGTTTCATTTTTCTACGTTGGAAAAAGTTACTTTCACTTTCCATAGGCCCAATGTATTTTGACTTTTGTAGGGGTCGCCACTGAGTCATTTTTCATATTTTTTCGCGACTTCAAATACATAAATTTTTCCGAGCTTGAAGTCTGGGACCAATAAAAATGACTTTTAGTTGCACGTTTACTGGGTCAAATTGAGGATCATTTTGCAGAAAAATTATAATAAAAAAATATACCAAATTATAGTAAAATAAAATATAACTCGAGCAAAAAAGTCTAGAAAAACATTGTCTCTTTTACATACATGTGTTTAGCTCATTTTGCCCAAGTTTGGTGTCTGTGGAATGAAGCAGCTATTTTCTGAGTTCTTTTAAAAAGAGGTGTATTTTAAGTCGGTTCACATTTTCAATTCAAAATGGCTGCCTTCCCGTGTGTGATAGGGTGTGGTCCCCATTGGCTTTTTTGTTCATAAGCCCATGCTGGATGTGTGTACCAAGTTTCATTTGCCTACGACAAACTAAAATTTTCACTTCCCATTGACTTTTTCCAAATATTTGGGACGTTGCTATGGCAACACATTTATAGATAGGGGTGGTTGTCATTGGCTTTTATGCTCGTCATGACATAAGAGATGTGTGTACCAAATTTTATGTCTCTATGACAAACTAAATTTTTGGGTCCCATTATAAGTTTGTAGGGGCGCTGGAGAGCCATTTCTAAAGATAACCCTTTTATTTACATATTTTTGTGTTCAGGACATGAATGTGCACAAACGCCTTTTTGGGTCCAACTCGATCCGAGAAGCCGTTTGAGAGTTAAGAGACGTTTATTTTCACAAAAATGGCCACCTCGTTACAGGCTTGCCACACCCATACCCGATAAGATATCAACAACAAAGTCACAACTTTGGTTGGCACATGTGTCTAGATGATACTCACCAAATTTGGGGCCATTTAGATTAAAACACAATGATTTGCATCTTTCTGCGCAAGGGGTGCGAATTTAGTGGCGCGCCTTTCACCCCACATGGCGGACTTCCTGTTAAGTTTAGGGTGTGACTGTCATTGACTTTTCTGTTTGCCCTGAGGTGTCCTATGGATATACCAAGTTTCATTTTTCTACGTTGGAAAAAGTTACTTTCACTTTCCATAGGCCCAATGTATTTTGACTTTTCTAGGGGCCGCCACTGAGTCATTTTTCGTATTTTTTTCGGGACTTCAAATACATACATTTTTGCCGGGCTTGAAGTCTGGGACCAATAAAAATGACTTTTAGTTGTTCGTTTACTGGGTTAAATTGAGGATCATTTTGCAGAAAAATTATAATAAAAAATATATACCGAATTATAATAAAAATATAACTCGAGCAAAAGTCTAGAAAAACACTTGTCTCTTTTACATACATGTGTTTAGCTCATTTTGCCCAAGTTTGGTGTCTGTGGAATGAAGCAGCTTTTTTCTGTGTACTTTTAAAAAGAGGTGTATTTTAAGTCGGTTCACATTTTCAATTCAAAATGGCCGCCTTCCTGTGTGTGATAGGTGTGGTCCCCATTGGCTTTTTGTTCATAAGCCCATGGTGGATGTGTGTACCAAGTTTTATTTGCCTACAACAAACTAAAAATTTCACTTCCCATTGACTTTTTCACATTTTTGGGACGTTGCTATGGCAACACATTTATAGATAGTGGTTGTCATTGGCTTTTATGCTCGTCATGACATAAGAGATGTGTGTACCAAATTTTATGTCTCTATGACAAACTAAATTCTTGGGTCCATTATAAGTTTGTAGGGGCGCTGGAGAGCCATTTCTAAAGATAACCCTTTTATTTACATATTTTTTGTTCAGGTCATGAATGTGCACAAACGCGTCTTTTTGGGTCCAACTCGATCCGAGAAGGCGTTTGAGAGTTAAGAGACGTTTATTTTCACAAAAATGGCCACCTCGTTACAGGCTTGCCACACCCATACCCGATAAGATATCAACAACAAAGTCACAACTTTGGTTGGCACACGTGTCTAGATGATACTCACCAAATTTGGGGCCATTTAGATTAAAACACAATGATTTGCATCTTTCTGCGCAAGGGGTGCGATTTTAGTGGCCGTATGCTTTCACCCCACATGGCGGACTTCCTGTTAAGTTTAGGTGTGACTGTCATTAACTTTTCTGTTTGCCCTGAGGTGTCCTATGGATATACCAAGTTTCATTTTTCTACGTTGGAAAAAGTTACTTTCACTTTCATAGGCCCAATGTATTTTGATTTTGTAGGGGTCGCCACTGAGTCATTTTTCGTATTTTTTTCGCGACTTCAAAAACATAAATTTTTCGCCGAGCTTGAAGTCTGGGACCAATAAAATGACTTTTCGTGCATGTTCACTGGGTCAAATTTAGGATCATTGGGTCGGAAGAAAAAAAAAAAAAAAAATCCGAGCAAAACAATAGGCCCTCCCGGTCACCGGCTCGGGCCTAATTAAAGCCGCAAGCGGCGATAAAGGCCCTCGCCTCCCTTGAGACCGCGGGGACACATGCACTCGTGCTTTAAAGCGTAAACTTCACGGTAAAAGGATTCTGAGGAGTTTTCTAAGACTCTAGCCGTGGCTCTGGAGGGGCCTCCTCTAAAGGAAGGATCCTGGCAATTGGGAAATGGCATTTATTTCCCAAAGGTATCAAAAAACAAATTGATAACTTTTTTGGCACACGTGTCTAGATGATACTCACCAAATTTGGGGCCATTTAGATTAAAACACAATGATTTGCATCTTTTTGCGCAAGGTGTGCGATTTTAGTGGCCATGCGTTTCACCCCACATGTCGGACTTCCTGTTGAGTTTAGAGTGTGGCTGTCATTGACTTTTCTGTTTGCCCTGAGGTGTGCTATAGATGTACCAAGTTTCATTTTTCTACATTGGAATAAAGTTACTTTCACTTTCCATAGGCCTGATGTATTTTGACTTTTCTAGGGGTCGCCACTGAGTCATTTTTCGATTTTTTTTCGGGACTTCAAATACATAAATTGTTCGCTGGGCTTGAAATCTGGGACCAATAAAATGACTTTTAGTTGCACGTTTACTGGGTTAAATTGCGGATCATTTTGCAGAAAAAATATGATTAAAAAAAATATACCGAATTATAATAAAAAAAAATATAACTCGAGCAAAAAAGTCTAGAAAAACGCTTGTCTATTTTACATACATGTGTTTAGCTCATTTTGCCCAAGTTTGGTGTCTGTGGAATGAAGCAGCTATTGTCTGTGTACTTTTAAAAAAGAGGTGTATTTTAAGTCGGTTCACATTTTCAATTCAAAATGGCCGCCTTCCCGTGTGTGATAGGGTGTGGTCCCAATTGGATTTTTGTTCATAAGCCCATGGTGGATGTGTGTACCAAGTTTCATTTGCCTACAACAAACTAAAATTTTCACTTCCCATTGACTTTTTCCACATTTTTGGGACGTTGCTATGGCAACACATTTATAGATAGGGGGTGGTTGTCATTGGCTTTTATGCTCGTCATGACATAAGAGATGTGTGTACCAAATTTTATGTCTCTATGACAAACTAAATTCTTAGGTCCCATTATAGGTTTGTAGGGGCGCTGGAGAGCCATTTCTAAAGATAACCCTTTTATTTACATATTTTTGTGTTCAGGTCATGAATGTGCACAAACGCCTTTTTGGGTCCAACTCGATCCGAGAAGGTGTTTGAGAGTTAAGAGACATTTTATTTTCACAAAAATGGCCACCTCGTTACAGGCTTGCCACACCCATACCCGATAAGATATCATAAACAAAGTCACAACTTTGGTTGGCACATGTGTCTAGATGATACTCACCAAATTTGGGGCCATTTAGATTAAAACACAATGATTTGCATCTTTCTGCGCAAGGGGTGCGATTTTAGTGGCGCGTTTCACCCCTATGGCGGACTTCCTGTTGAGTTTAGGTGTGACTGTCATTGACTTTTCTGTTTGCTGAGGTGTCCTATGGATGTACCAAGTTTCATTTTTCTACGTTGGAAAAAAGTTACTTTCACTTTCCATAGGCCCAATGTATTTTGATTTTGTAGGGGTCGCCACTGAGTCATTTCTCGTATTTTTTTTTCGGCGACTTCAAAAACATACCATTTTCGCCGAGCTTGAAGTCTGGGACCAATAAAAATGACTTTTCGTGCATGTTCACTGGGTCAAATTTAGGATCATTTGGTCACAATAAAAATAAAAAAATCCGAGCAAAAACAATAGGCCCTCCGGTCATCACCGCTCGGGCCTAATAATCCGAGCAAAAACAATAGGCCCTCCCGGTCATCACCGGCTCGGGCCTAAAAATATAACTCGAGCAAAAAAGTCTAGAAAAACGCTTGTCTCTTTTACATACATGTGTTTAGCTCATTTTGCCCAAGTTTGGTGTCTGTGGAATTAAGCTTGGAGTGAAGCCGGGCCGGGTAGCGCAGGTGGTGTTTAACTCTCCGTCTCTCAAGGCTTTCATCACGTCTCGGAAGGCACGGCGCTGGCTCATCACTTCGTTGGTATAATCAGGGAAAATTAAAACTTTGTTTCCCTTGTACTCTATTGATTGGGTCCTGCTGAGGCGTAGAATCTGCTCCTTCACCTGAAAATGATGAATGCGAGCCATGATGGTGCGGTTTGCCACCCGCCGCTGATTTGGGTTGCAGGGAGCGATGCGCACGATCAACTTTCACTGGATGTGGAAAGTGCTGTTTACCCAGCAATTCAGGAATAAGTTTGGAAACAAAATCAGTTGGTTTTCCTTCTTCTGAATCCTCTTTTATACCAACAATCTTGATGTTGTGTCTGCGGGACCGTGCTTCTAAATCCAGTATTTTGGTTTGAAGTTGGCTGGCGTACTTTGTTAAATCTTCACACTTGGCTTCAAGCACTTCCACTCGTTCTTCAAGTACAATGGTCGTTTTGCTCTTGACTGACCATGCGGTTTTGCAGGTCAGTTTGCACGGAGAGTACAGACTGAAACTTAGTGTCAAAGGCATCAAAACGCTCATCGAGTCTTCCCAGAATCGCTCTGACATTTCCTTGCATATCTCATACATGTGGGTTTTGTCTATGGACGTAATATCTGAAGTGGTAGCCGGAGGTTTAGCAGAGGGCTCGCTGGATCGGCTATCGCCGCCACTAGCCCCGCTAGCATTAGCACTGCTGATGTATCCATCGATGGTCTTGGACTTCCCAGGAGGGTTTCTTTGCCGCGACATTTCAAATTAGCGAGGTTCAACGGATAAGATAGGCAAGCGAGCAAAAAATATCAACTTTTAGGCAGTTTTATCGTGGTGTTTGGTAATTTTGCATAAGTTGCGGTGGAGAGCACAAGCTATACACGTCTACATCCTACGCATGCGCACTAGCGCCCCCTCTCTCCGACTGTGGTTAACTTGTACATGGTGGAAGTTCCCAGTCACTGTAGTGACACTTGTGTCAAAATCGGAACCAAGGAAGTAGAGCCTGAGCCTTTAACGACACTCCCATCAGGAGTCACACTGTCCTTTCATAGCTAACAACTATAAGACCAGAACATCTTGGTCTATTCAGAGTTAGTTTCAGGTCAAACTCCTCCCTCTAGTGATATAAGCTCAGCTCTCTTACCAGTTGATCTCAGAATTGGGTACTTGTAGTGTACAACTAAACCACCTTATACGGGTTCTACAGATCTCACAATTTTTTTCTTTTTTCAGCATAGACAAATGCATTGTTATTTAATGTCATTTATAAACAACACTTTGTTACTCGCTTATTGAAAATGTTTTTTTTTTTCCCTATTTCACTGCATACTCTATATACGGTTAATTTAAACTTCTGTTCCCAAACAAACAAAAAATGCAAAATTATGTCTATTAATAATTTTATTCATGAATTTAAATGTACCTTGCAACTGTACCTGGGCACTGCAACCATCCTCATATGGGGTTAGCTGTGACATTTGTAAATATCTAAGTCCAAATTAAGTATAATACTACATGTACACATGTTCCAACAGTGTGGCTACATAGCAGACAGAACAAAGAAAACATTTATCATCAAACGTGTCATAAAAATAGCACAACTCTATACATGTGAAAACCTAATAATAATGGGAAATATTTAAGTGACAAATCAGTAGCTTTTCACATTTTGTACCACTGGAGAGCAGCAGTGTTTCAGTGTAGCATGAAAGCATCAGCAGGAGATGGGGCAAGGAACAATAAAGTGCTCATAAAATCAATGTAAATATATAATGCATTTCAAATTCAAACTCTATGAAAACATGACCAACAATTAGTCTCAAAAGGTCTCAAAAAACAAAACCCACATAGTAATCTAACATTATGGGTTATAGATGGTAATGGAGTTCTATTTATTCTAGGCTTATTTTAAGAGATTCACATCTTTGGCTGAAATGTTGCACCGATACATTTCTTAAGAAAATATCTAGAAGCATATATTATTTTTCTACTGCTAGTTAACATTTAGATATAAACAGTACATCATCCTCAATCAAATTCATTCACTAGGGACAATTTTTAATCTCTTCTTAGATAACCTATACATGCATGTCTCTGGATTGTGGGAGGATGAACCCAGAGTAGTACTGGGACATGCAGACATCACACTTAAAAGCCTGTAGCCGATGTTTTACACAGAATATGGTAAAAGCCCTTTGTATTTTCAAGTCAGTGAAGTAAAAAAAAAGTTGAATACTATTTCTCCTGTCATCAGCTAAAACACTCCTGGACAACGTCACGTACAGGACACATATTTATAACATCACACATAGATCCACAGAGTAACAGTTTCCAACTGGTTTTCATCATCAGGAAGATACAGTATATGTGTCTGTGTAGACCCACTGCAGTTTACTGAAAGCCCCTGTGGTTGTCTTAATGACAGTGGAGAGGTGAGCGATGATGCTGGAGGAGCTTTTGTTGTTACCTTCAAAGAGACCACAAGAACAGAGTCACATCAAAAGCTATCTGTTTACACACAGAGCTGCCCCCTGGTTAAAGAGCCGCTGATTAATGAGTCTCCTTCTCTTCTTACAACTCACACTTGGACAACAGCAACAGGGATGGCTTTCTGAAATGTTAATTGAATGTATCTATCCATAAGTGCTGTGACTTTGGTATCTGTGTCCAGCTAAGCCACGGCATGTAAATTGTGGATGTTCAAAAGAGCAACTGGCGGCGCTTTCTGCAGCTCCTCAGCTCTCTATTTCCAGTCGTCGGGTATGGTGAGGTTTGTGTTCCCCTTAATCTCCACAAGGCACTGAAATAGAGTGACAAGTTGTCTCCATAAATACAGAGCCCCTGTGGGAGAATGTAAATGCTTAGTGAGCCTATGTCTGCCCTTCAGAGTTATCCGCAGTTAAGTGATATCATTTATAAGCAAACAAACTGAAGCGATGCTTCTCTTGATAAATGTTGTCCGAAATAAACCAAAAGCCTAGAGGTGATCTGTGTCCTCTCTGACCCCTGTGACCCAGACACAAAGGAGAGTCAGGGGTGTATATAGAACAGGTCAAGGCTTGTCTTTGTTTATGGAGACTGTGGGGGGAGGTGGGGGCAGAGGGCAGAGCTAACATGGGAACAAACAGGTGGGCATGCACTTGGAGGTTTTCTTAAGGCTGTGGTGAGCTCAAGGACACTTTGGAGGCTGGAGTGTCCTGTATGGGCTACTGGCTTGTTTTATAAAAAGAGGTCATGGTCGTGACTCAGACGCTTGTCACTTTTTTGTCAGCAGGCTCCTCTGAAGTGAAGTGATGGGAAGGGGGATTGTTATGAAATTGTGGCATAACCACTATAGAGTTTGCACAATTCCATACATGTTTTTTTGTTTTTACTGTATATAGCACTTTTCCACCTAGTAGGCACTAGTGATGGGTCGTTTCATGAGTGAGTCGGCTCTAAGAGCCGGCTCTTTAAGTGAATCGATGGGAGCCGGCTCACATATCTGAAGAGCCGGCTCTATTTTTTTAAAATATATCCTATAGTAATTAAACCATTATGTAATAATAAAATATTGAATTATTTTAGTTTAGTAAAAAAATGTACTAATAATTCAATGAACACAAAAATATAATTATTTAAGCCTCATTAGTTTCAACTGTCAATCATACACGAGGTGTCAGCCAGTTATATTAGAAGGAGGGCTGAACGCACCATATTCTTTGCACAACCTACATCGTTAAATGCGAACTGTGCACCCAACTGTGAAGCCAGCGGAGCTTCAAGAAACTAGTGAAGGTGGTGGAGCACCTGGAGCCAGCACCTCCACAGTTGGAGATGTAATCACTCAAGTAGGCCTACTCCCCAACCCACAGCAACGCAGTCTTCCATAAAGGACCTGTTTATGCAAAAGTCAATGTCTGTAGCGAAAAAAGGGAATTGGCAAAAAATGTAATGCAAATGTTTAATAGCATTCTTTTTTTGTAACAACTTAATGCATTTTTAAAGAAATTGTGAGACATTGTGAGTATGATTTCATTTAATAATTTAATTAGAACTGTTTCTACACGTATTGCAGTCAAAATCATAGTTAAAACATTTATTATTTAAAGAGCCGTTTGTGAGCCGAAAGAGCCGGCTCTTTTAAGTGAGCTGAGTCAAATGAACCGGCTCATGAAAAAGAGCCGAATTGCCCATCACTAGTAGGCACTCAAAGCTCTGATGTCTGAATTGATGACAAAATGACAAAAGTTTGACTGGCTTCAAATACAATGGGAATACATTCCTTGCAGGTTGCCAGTACAAACCCAGAATCTGTCAATGTTTCTAAACCAAGGGAACCCAGGACTCAGGAGCTCACTAACAAAACGTGTAAAAAAGGATTCAAAATAAATGACCATATTACATTAACTGTCATTTATTGGGTTGGGTGACATTAACTGTCACGGGGGAGGATTCAAGATCTGACACTCTAGTAGTTGGATGGCATAACAATATTTGATATTTTGTATAGTATATGAATAACCGTGCACTCTCATCAATTTTAAATGCCCATTTAGTCATTTTGTTTTATAGCTGAGTCTGATTATTAAGGCACATTCATTATTAAAGCAACCATGCAGAACTTTTAGCCAACAGAGGGCACAGAACCCTTTCTGTGCAACTGCAGCAGCAGCGCAATCTTTACGTACGTAGTAGAACCCTTTATGAACATGTTTTCTGAAACAGTAGGATCATTTTAGTGGATTTTGTACAAATAGGAATCTGCTAAAGTCCAGTGTATTGGAATATTTTCTTCATTATTTGTGTAGTGTGGTAGAGTGCATCACTCACGTAATCCCTCGCCATGTGCCATCGAGGTTTCTGTTCAACTGTAAGAGCACAAGTCTACCAATCTCATAAGTACCATCAAAATGATTTTGAGAATATATAGTTTTTAAAGTTACACAAAGCTGCTTTAACCTGCATAAAAAGTGTCATGTAGTTTGTTTAGCCAGCTTTGTTCTGGGCTAAGTTGCAAAGATTTTGCCAACATCTAGAGTGAGTAAACTGACACATCATTTCATATCTACCATTTGTCCTGTAGACTCAACCTCGGTGACTTGTGATCTACAGGCTTGAAAAGATGGTGGGCTCATATTTTAAGTCATGAGCAGTATACTAGAGATGCAAGTATTAATACTTCAAAAGTATGGCAACATCTTAAATACTGTCAAATTGTATACTGAATACAATATTCAGCAATACTGCTGTGTGAGTTTCTGTTAATTTCTTTCACTATAAAGTGCAGTCTGGACATGTTGAAATAAAGAATAAAAAAAAAACTGTACATGCTCTGAAGTGAACAAAAACTGTCTCCCCAAAATAAGTCACTGATAAATTAACATGGCACTGAATTTATGTTTTATAAATAGTAGGTACACAAATCTGTACTCAATATTAAGTACTTCCATAATGTAAAAATTGACATCAAGACATCCCTTCAAATTACATTTCATTGTTCATGTGGGGCGTCTCAGACACTCTTAGTCACACCCACTCTGATCTTTTCTCCTGCCCATCATCGCTGGGCTGTAGGTCTGTTCCACTGCTAAGCTCCACTAAAGTGTACTGACCCACTCTTTGGTACACACCGCTGTCACTGTGGAAACATCCAGAACAGGAGTGGGTAACCCTGAAGGAGGGTCCCGTCTGGGAGGAGGTGGTGGTTTGAGCCGGCTGCGTTTGCTAACACGGATAGATCTGGGTGTCCCTAAAGCCTCCGGTGGACACAGAGCCATATCGCTGCCTTGTCTCTCCAGCACTTCCTCCTGGGCAGCAGAGTACCCGTTGTTTCCGTTGGTGTTGCTTTCTGGATCTCCTGCAGGGCGTGGTAGAGCTGGGTGTGCTGATTTGGGAGCTTCCTGATCTAAGGTTGCTCCTCTTGTAGAACCTTTACTTCCTCGCCTTTTCCGAAACTCCCGCTTTGACCATGTTCTAACTCCGCCACGTTTTGGTCTTTCCCTTTGGAAGCCCCTCCAGCTGATATAAAACACTGCTCTTCCTCATAGAGCTTCTCCAACATCAGTTTCCGTTTGGTTTTCTGTCTCACAGAACGCTTGACGGTGCAAAAGAAATCCATCATGTTTAGGAAAATGGACAGAGCTCCCACACCCAGCATGAAGTTGAGCATGACGGTCTTTTCGGTGGGCCTTGAGATGTAGCAGTCGACCTGAGTGGTGCAGGGTGGGTGCTGGCATAAAAAACGTCTTGGGATGTAGAATCCAAACAGGTAATAGTGAGCCGCCCCGAACCCTGCCTCTAATAACGTCCTGAAAAGCAGATGCAGGAAGTAGGCCCCAATGAAGTTTTTGTTCAACTGTTGGATACTGAATAGCCCTGTTGCTTTGTTGTGGGAGTTCAGCTCCACGCAAAGTCCATTTGCAACTTTGTGAACGACATAGATGATAAAAATGATTAAGGGTACGCACAAGGTGATGAGCTGGACCAGCCAGAAGCGGAAGAGAGAGATGGGGGAGAAGAGATCGTAGCAGACGTTGGCACAGCCGGGCTGAATGGTGTTGCACACAAAGCGCTCTTGCTCATCCTGGTAAAGAGGGTAACCAGCAAAGAGGAGGATGAGGACGCGCAGGAAGAGCATCACAACCAGCCAGGCTTTCCCTAAATCAACAGGAAACAAGAAACAATGGGAAGTCATTGATTTTTCTTTAAACACAAGTACAGCTGAACATTACATTATGGTAATCACAATGTGTGCAAGATACTGCTTCAACTGCTCTATACCCTCTCCAGGGTGCTGGAGGGTTTATGGGAGTTTGCCCAACCAGTCCACATGTGCTTCGTGGATCTGGAGAGGGCATTTGACTGTGTAGCTCGTGGCGCCCTGTGGGGGGTGCTCTGGGAGTATGGGGTCCGGGGCCCTTTGCTAAGTTCTGTCCGGTCCCTGTACGACGAGCAGGAGCTTGGTTTGCATTGCCGGCAGTAAGTCCCGGTGCATGTTGGACTCCGGCAGGGCTGCCCTTTGTCACCGGTCCTGTTTATTATCTTTATGGACAGGATTTCTGGGCGCAGCCAGGGGCCGGAGGGAGTCTGGTTTGGGGACCACAGGATCTCGTCTCTGCTTTTTGCAGATGATGTTGTTCTGTTGGCTCCATCAAGCCAGGACTGGGACGGTTTGCAGCCGAGTGTGAAGCGGCTGGGATGAGGATCAGCACCTCCAAGTCTGAGACCATGGTTCTCAGTTGGAAAAGGGTGGCTTGTCCCCTTCAGGTTGGTGGAGAGATCATGCCTCAATGGGAGGAGTTTAAGTATCTTTGGGGTCTTGTTCACGAGTGAGGGAAGGAGGGAACGTGAGATTGACAGACGGATTGATGCAACTTCTGCAGTGATGCGGTCGATGTACCGGTCTGTCGTAGTGAAGAAGAAGCTGAGCTGTAAAGGTGCGTTCACACCAAACGCGAATTAAGCGTTAGGCGCGAGTGATTTACATGTTAAGTCAATGCAAAGATGCGATTAGACGCGCGTGGAAGTCCTGCGGCGCGATTCGCGCAAATGAGGCGGTGCAAATGACGCGAATCACGCGGCGCGAATTGAGCGTTTGACGCGCGGAACGCGTCCATCGCTTTATTCACGCAAGTTGAAAAATCTTAACTTTGGCGAAAATTCTCGACGCGTTAACCAATCAGGAGCTTGCTCTAGTAGTGACGTGCTACGAACGGAGGCGGACCATAGAGGCAGAAATCCAAAACAACAATGGAGGACGGTTATCGGGCAGCCTGTGGAATACGAAACATCTTCGTCATTTTACAGAGCCAGGAATCTTAAAAGTTCTTGCTCGAAGGAAAGTGAGTGAGGGGGTCGGAAACTCTGGTAAGTTGCAAAAAAACACCTTTTAATTCTTTAGAGTCGTATATATTGAGCCAACTAGCTAGCTAAAGCCTGAGCTAATTTGCCGTACTTTATAACTTTATTTAAAGGAGAGGAGAAAGGAGATGGAGAAGAGAAGTGGTTTAGCAGCAGGTTTAGGACAAAAGTGGAAGTACTCTTCAGTTCTGTCTTTCCTCAACCCCTTGTCTTCCCAGAGACAAGCGAGAGGGGGTCCGAGGATTACAACCTCCCACAGGAGTGTGGACAAGTGAAGCCACACAGAGGATATGTGTTGTTTGTGACTGGTGTAATGTTCAAATGTTAACTTGTATTATAATTTAATAATATAATATGTATATTATATATATTGTCATGACAGAGCTGACTTTTGATGCCAATGAGCCATGCCCC